>JAGPOY010004215.1:0-12172 GCA_018983105.1 Silene uniflora | reverse complement strand
CAAAAACTATTAATTAGATGGGCTTGAAAATTAGACTTAGAAAAATTAAATAGTCCGAGAGTCGGATCCGGATCTGGATATGGATCTCAGAGGAAGAATCCAGATCCGGATCCTGATAATCGTATATGGATCTGGATCCGATCCAGATCCTACGGATCTAAAATAATGAAATCCAGATCCGACCCAATGGTATTGGATCTCGCGGATCCGGGGCGGGTACCCGATCCATTGCCATCTCTAACCACAAGTCCTTCATTCTTTAATAATATCGCCCACAAGATTCAACATTTCCGAATATACTACAACATGCATAATCATGAAACTCTCTTTGTCGCATCCTACCCCTCTTAAGACAACTGTTACGTCCTCGTAACCCAAGTAGTACTAGATCCTTAGCTATTCCTTTCCCTTATCACCATCCCATGTCACTGATAGTCGACTATAACCTCAACACGGATAACCACTCTTAATCCCAAAGTTCTCTCATTTTAACAATTTCCATACCTCAACTCTACAATCCTACCTCACCGTCCCATCCTTCCTGATTCACACTCTTATTCCAACAACATCACTCACAATCCATAACGTATCACCCACCTACTAGATCCTCAAATGTCCCTTTCTATTGTCGCCAAACCCGTCCATAACTTAACACGATACTAATCCTCAACACTTTATCGTTATGAAAACTTGCAACTTCTGACACAGTCCAACACATATATCGCTAACTATTTGCACCACTATGTCAATAAATGCTTTTTCTAACCCAAGCTCGAAGGTACTCCACAACTATGTCTTAATATCACATCCATGAAAACTATGACAACACCACAACCACATTACCAAAGGAACAAGTCTCGATTCAACGACCATCTCATGACCCATCTAGTCACCCATTACTCTTTTTCGATATCGGTTTACTAGATAACAAACATCACATATTACACGGAAGAAACAAGGAATGACTTATGAATATTATACTCTAACACTACTCATGAGGTTAGAACCTCACACTAAACATGTCACATATCACAGACGCATAATTAAATGTAACCAACCAACCTTGATCACATACGTACCACTTGGTAAAAAAATATCTCTCACTCAAGGTTAAACTCATATGCCCTTGACCATATAACCAACACTCAACTTCTAACCAACGCTCTCTACATCAACACCTAAAGCTCTCTGGCAACCATGAATACTAATTGCCTTAGGCTATCTCCATTAATCCTTTCAACCTAATTACCTCAATATCCATACTACTTCCATTCTTGTTTGTCCTACCCCCTACTTTACCGCCAAAGTCTCACCCCATGAAATCACTCTATCAAATGCGCATTCCTTTATTTTCTCCAAAAACTCATGGCTATAAGTCGTCTCACGTATCCTATAGGTAATTTGGTTGAAAGAACAAGAAATATAACAATTGCGAACCAAACAACAAGCAAGATGGCCCTTCATTCAAATAAACACATAATAAAACACAAACAAGGATGACATAATTAAACATAAGATCTTATGATCAGGTTAAATCCTTGGTTTAAAATGAGGCAAGACAAAATAAGAACAAACAAAAGAAAAGAAATTATGCATTTGAATGTTACCTAAAGATGATTGCTGCCCCATAAACCCAATTTAATGCAGCCACCAATGACTGACGATGATCGCTTCACTAACAGCAATTAAAAACCGACCAGGTGCAGAGATGAGAATGAACAAAAGGCCGAGAGTTGTTCAAGAGTTGAAACGAGAGGGATCCAGGAGGTAGCCGTTTACAAGATTACAATTGTTGGGGAAACCCTAATATTTGGGGATCTGATTGAACAACGAATAATTAACAAATTAGGACACAAATTAAAATGAAGAAACGGAACACAACAACATGAGAAGAGACAAAGATGCAACCCGTTTCCTGTGTTTATAATGAAGCAATTCAAAAATCAAACAAATGGACACATTAAATTAAACAAGTGCATGTTACCTTGAGATGGTTGCTGGACCATGAACCCGATCTTCTGCAGCCACTGATGAACGAAAATGACCGATGACGATCCCCTCTTCGACGGTAATTAAAGCGACGTGAGTTGTTCGGGAGTTGGGATCATCGGATTGCCATTGTTGGAGGGTTTAAAGGATGATAATTGTGATGGAGGAAGAGGGCTGATGAGGAAGCAAGAGGGGCTGATGAGGGTTTCGGGATGAATCCGCAGATAAGGACGGTGACGATTGAGACAGTGTTAGGCAGCCTGAATATTTGCATTGTGTGGTAATGCTGGTACTCTGAGTTAGGTGGGATTAATTTTCATAAAATCCTCTAAAATGTATGAATTTGTGTATGTTTTGGGTCTATTGTTGGATAAATGATGAAAGACCAATTAGTTAAATTTGTTAACCCTTTGACATAATTATTTGACTTAAATTTTAATTAAAGTTTGGAATAAAAGAAATGGAGTAGTTTTAACAATGCGAGTTTTCATCACCGCAAATTAGGAAATATTATACGGAGTACCTCATCTGAGAAATTGAAATACAACTTTTACTGTTCATTAACCATTTAATTAATTTGTGACAGTGAACTCCGTTTAAAATGATATTAAAGGGTCCAAACAATTAGAGAAAAGACAAAATTGGATGCAACTTAATTGTGAAGTGTTGTTTTTCAAGTAAATCGGGTTGTGAAGTTTGCTGTTTAGTTTTTGTTTGTGCGATTTTGCATTAGAGAACTATTTTCCGTCTTATAAGCGACCTAAAGTTGTCATGTCTGGATTTGGAGAATGCTTTTGTCTATTCCGCCTGCTATTTACAATGGATTTATGGATTGGTATATTGTATTACCTATCTTCTTCTATAGTCAATATATATACTCCGTATGTTGTTTACAGTCACCTTAAAATTATGAAACACCCATGGCCATGGATGCATCATACATTTATGTCGATCGTATCATCCTTCGAACAACTTTACCCATAATTAGATTTATTGACAAACCATCTGTGATCCCTCCCTTTTTGCCATAATGTAATTTTCATCATTAATTTTTTTAAAAAAAGTGATCTTGTTATTCTCACAATAAACTTACTATAACACCCGTAGATATATTCGTCAAAATGGAAAGAAGCTACAAAGAAAAAGTTCTCGTTCAGCATTGAACAAAAGGAGTAGTAATAAAAACCAAGTGCAAGCATTTCCCTGAACAACGCAACATGTAGTATCAAAACAGGCACTGGAAAATTGTCACTCACTAGTTCATTTTGCATTGCAGCAAAGTGGCAAACAGTTTAGGCTGAGGCTGGTGTTTTATCGCTCAGCTCGTTAGCAACTCCATTAGCATGTTGAGTTGCTAACTGACTGAAATTACCCTTCTGCTTGAATAGCTGTGAATGGTGATGCCGGCAATAAAGACGTTGTTCATGTGCCACGTAATTTGATGGACTGATCACACACCCTCCATGGCTGCACCTGAAGCATGCCTTGTGGTATGCATTGCCTTCTACTGCTACCTGAAAACCACAAAAACTGTCATTCAACCAAAACATAGCCTCGATAGCGATTTGACCCCAAGGGAAAACTGCATTATGTAAGTTTCACCTTTTCAATAGGATAAACAGTTTTGGTGCAAGTGACACACTTCTCTTGAGTTCCTCCAAACATGCTAGAGACTTTGGTGTTGGATTGACCCTGCAAAGAATATCAGTGAAGAAAGAACCTTAGCCAACATTACATTACACTTCTATAATCAATCAACTACTCTTTTAGTCTTTCTATGCCTTTCTGGTAATTATTTCCGAAATAAACATTATGTACAAACATAAACAGCTTGATATAAAGCATCAGCTTAATTACCTGATCAAATGATCTGTCTCTTACAGTTCTAGGAGCAGCTGAAAGACATGTCAAATAGGATTGTCAGTAGAAGCCCTGAAGGCGGTAGACTGGTAGAGTTTCTTAAATTTTTGAGTCTTGTATGATGCGCAGAGGCGGTCTCCCATACTTAGCCAACTTAAAATTTTATGTACTGCTCTTTCATTATAGGTTTAATGGTGCTGTCACATATAAGACTGTATCAAATAATTTTGTGTGTTCTTAAATCAGTAACAATGTTCCGGAGTTGATGAAAGACGAAAAATACCGACCATCAAAACTTTTATTCAAACTGCCAGTCATTTTGAAAAGCTGATCAAAGTGAGGCTTGCAGTATAAGACTCCTTCAAATGAGCTGTAATTATGAAGCTGCAAAACCAAAACGAATATGACTCGATCAAAGCATAGCATGGATTATGAATCTAGTTCATACCCATAATCAATTCTGATGTAACGAACTTGATTAACTTGGCGATATATATAGCTGGCACAAGACTTGAGTATGATATTCGGTACAATTACAGCAAACATCTTGATTGACTTACAAGTTAGAATCATAGTTTTACTAATCAACTCCTTTATAAATTTAAAACAGAGGTGTTGCTAATTCTTTGTTTCACAAGGATCATCTTGACCTTTTAATATTCAAAAGAAAAGTCTCCTCTTAAAACTGAAAAATCCTCTGAACATAGTTATTGCTAACACATCTCATGAAACAACTCCACCTACCGCAGGGGCGGAACCAGGAATCGAATACACCTAGGGCTAAATTTTAAAATTTTATAAATCGATAAGAATTTTTTTTCCCGATATTTGAAGTATAACCTAAAATATAAGATATGTTAGCCGATAGTTTTTTAAAGTTTTAATGGGTATTATTAAATGTTAACGTGTCACTTTCGTGATCTTTGAGCGGAAAAACTCTATTGTTCACAAGCTATTATTTTGTAATCATATTATACTATATATATATACTAAATAAGCTAATTTATAATTGCCCGAACTATTTTAGCGACAAATTATTTAAATTGAACCTCTAAAAGATTTTAGCAAAATTCATTTAAATTGTTGTACTCATAAGAGGGAAGTTACGAAGAATATAAACCCATCATTGTAATGAAGTACATACATTTTTCATATATTTAACTCATCTATTGATAATTATAGGAAGACGAAAACTTTTAACAAATATAAGAAAGAATAAAAAAATATCTATCTATTGTAACATACAAACATGGAGGTAATTGGTCAGTAGAAACAAAATAGAAAAAGGGAAAATAGAGTAAGGAGAACCTTCACATTTAAGAATCCGTTTTTAAAATAATGCTCAAAAATAGAATTTTTATCGTTTTGGTTCGGTTTAGAAAACATATGTCAAAATGGTGTCCACGTAGGCTCGGGTATTCAAACCTAAAACACGCCATTGCCAATGGCGTTTTTTGCGAAAGAAACACGCCATTAGCAATGGCGTGTCTTTGCAGAGTTTTTTTTTTTTTTTCGAAAAAAAAAAAAAAAAAAAAAAAGAATTACCCTTAGACACGCCATAGAGGGTGGCGTGTTTCCGTCCCAAAACACGCCATTCCCAATGGCGTGTTTGCTGTAGTCCATTTTACACAAGTTTTTTTTCCCTACTTATCAGAAACACGCCATTACTAATGGCGTGTTTGTTCTGTATTTTAGGTTTTGAATACCAAAAATCTATTTGTTTTCCTGCTCCATTTCAACTTGTCATGACCTAATCTCGCTAAATACGGTAAAATACATTTGTTGTGAATTGTGATATTTAAAAACCTTCACAAAACCATTTCAGTGCCATAACCTTGATTTAATATCATGCTCATAACCATAATCTCTTGGAATTAACCGAGGACTGATACTAAAATCGACATAAATACAAGAAACAATGATGTTATGCAACCTCGATAACAAATCGTGTCACAAACAATACAACCTATTTAACTCGCTTCATTCCTGGATTAACCTTCATATCCTGTGTCTTCCATGTAATCTCTTGGCCCATCTTCGCGCCATGTAAGGATCATGGTATTCCCAATTATCAACACAACTTGTCCTTCCACCGGCAATAATGGCATCTCCACCATCATCAAAATCTCTTCGATCACCAATACTTACTACAACTTCGCCTACTCTAATATGCTCGTTCACCCGAGACCCACCCTCAATGTAGCTATAACCAATACATATGCGCCCATGAGACTCATCAACTTCTAGAATAACTCTCTTTTCCTCATCACCAGTAAGCTCACCAAGCCTCACTATTCTGCTATCATCCTCATTCCCGATTCTTAACTGAACTTCGTGGACGACCCCACCTAGCAATTCCCCTAAGAGGGCCTCGAGTTCATGCATGATCGAGTTAGTTGGGCCCACGTGAAACTGATAAATAGAGACTGGAATGCTCATTTGGATTTCAGTACTTGTTGGATAATCAGACAAGTGCAAAATGGAAGAGTACGGGTTTTCATGGGTTCGATCCTTGAGAATCTTAATTCCTTTGTTGATCCCTTCTGAAGGATCGGCATGGCCTGCGTAAAAAAGTCGGTCAATGACTTGAAGCGCAGTGCGCTTGCCATACGCCGTCATGCGCCTCAGGGGAAATATGCGGGCTGCGGCCGAGGAATAGCTGACAATAGCCAGTCTATCTATTGGCCGTAAGGAAAACACCACTAATGCCATGGATTGCTTAAGAAGCCTCAAGTGGGGTCCATTTGGGCTGGCTACAAGGACCAAGTCAATTCCCGGTTGAGGAGCCAGTCTTACTGAAAGATGTGCCGGTCTCTTTTGTTTATACCAGGGTGACATTGGGCTGGTCAAGTGATGATGCGGCGTCAGACTGAAACAAAGGCGAGGGTGGGCGGGTTGATAAGCCTCGGACTCCACAGGATCATCGTCATTATAATGAGCAGTACGTAGAAAAGACCTTCTATGAACCCGGAATGTGGATATGGAGTCATCAAGGATTCGAATGATGGGATCTTGTTGGTTGCGAGAGAGCCAACATGGAGGGTGCAAGGTGTGAGGTAGGCGGGTCCACTGGGCTCGGCAGATAGGGCATGATACACTGCCATGGCGGATATTTGACGAAATACAAGACAGATGGAATGAGTGGGAGCATTGTGATGTAAATACTGCTTTACCAGGACTTGATGCTGCACTACTAGTGTTAAGTAGTGGTTCGAGACATATTGTGCACAGATTCTGTCATATTATTAACAACATAATTGTCAGCTAACAAGTTTAAGATAATACGGAGTATAAACCATTGCAGATAAAAATACCCGTCTAAAAACTGGTGACATAGAAACCATAAGCAACTTCTAAGTCCAAAATCTATTATGTTTTGAGCTAAGTTTACATAAATAATTGAAGGAGAAAAACTGAGTGGAAGGCGGATAGGGGTCCATATTCTCCCTAAATCTCATTATATCGATTATCGAAAGCTGCATTTACTTTTCATTTCGAACGAATGTTGGGTGAACATATTTAACTCAGGATGCTGAGCAATTCACATACTGCAGCCAAAAAGTGGGAGACAGTGTATCCCCAAATATGGGTTATTTACTCTAATTAATGATACATGTAGGACCAGTATTCAAAGGCTTAGGATCCGGCTGAACTCTCAACATCCTCCACTAACCAGAAATCTGGGGAAATGGTAATTTCAACATCAAGAACCAGAAGAATTAACTGGTTTTATTGGTTTGGTCTCTTTTACTGAAACTGGTCATTCTCGAACGTCTCTTGTATAAATTACCCATCGATGCATGACATTCTCATTTATTTACGAGCTATTTGGACCCGTCTCAGGGTGAAACAGTCTCATGCATGACTTATTGTTTTTGATTTTCCGAATTTCATCTGAAGTTATCAGATTCAGCACATAAACAGAAAATGGAGAAATGTAATTGTTCAGTTTCAAAATGCAAACCAAAGTATAAAGCACTTCAACAAAGTATAAAGCACTTCAACGACATTACCCAGTGCGTCAAAGGCTCCCGAAAATAGCGGGCCAAGGCCTAAGGGGGTGAGGTATAGGCAGCCTAACCTCAGTGTCAACTAACATCGAGAAGTTGTTTCCAAATGATCCAAGATGAAAATTGCGTCGAAAATAGCAAATGTACTAAGCTACTAATTCTGAACTAAACCAACAAATTAATTCTCCCTTAAAAAGGTAAAAAAGAGTTTACCTTGTTAGACACATTGGCAACATAATCTCCTTCCTCACCAATCTCATTCACATAATTCAAACCCAATTCCGGGTCATGACCCGAATCCTGCATTTACCAACAAAACCATTAAATCAAATGGAAATTCAATTCTCCAACACAAATACTGAAATACTTGCATAAAGCGGTCTTATAGACATAAATTGTAAAACAAATACCTCCGTCCCAATCATTTGTTTACCTTTGATTAAAACACTCCTCAGAAAGATTATAAAAGGTAAACAAATGACTGAGACACATGCGTCATATTGTAGGTAGTTGGAACCCATTTGACCATTTCGCACAATATTAGCATAAAACCGTCTTACAGGAGACATGGGTAATTGGGTACTTACAGCAACAGAAGGGCAACTAACAGAAGTAGAGCAGAAAGAAGTACAAGGAAGTAAAATGAACTTAATAGCCACCCTTTTCCAACCTCCATTATTTCTACCCATCTCCAAATTAGTAACAACACACTTGAAACAATGTGTTTAAATTTATATTAATTTGTAAAGAGTTTGAAAGTGCAAAATTAGAAGGAATTGGAAATGGAATAATAATAAAGAGGAAAAGGGAAAAGAGATTGATTGAGGGAAGACTGATGAATAAAGTGGAAAAAAATGAAGGTGAAACATGAAAATGGGGGTTGTGTTGGATTGAGGATTGCAATGTGTAGTGTGTAGTAGTGTGTGATTGCTTGGAGTGGACCTTACAAGACATGGCCCCTCATTGTTGCTCCTTTATTTTCTTTCTTTTGTAACTTTATTCTTGTCCCTACATCCCACTCCCTCTATCCTTTACCCTCTCGGTCCGACGGTCCGTCTTACTTGTGACGATTACAAGTTTGTCACCTTTCAGAGCTCTCCTCCTACTTGCTCTCTCACCTGCTTCTTGTGAAAGGTCATAACTCATAAGCTTCTAACGTTAGTGACTAGTGTGTGTCGCAAATGAGAATTTCTGTTGTTCTACATGTCTATTGTCTCTAATGCATTTATGAACAGGTAATAGAAAGAGTTGGCAATCGGGTTATTTTGGTTCAAGTTGGAACAAATAAGGTTGCTACCGGTTACCCCATCAGCCTCGGGACAAGTAGCCTGGCTTCGGTTCACCCAATTTTCGGGTCCTCTAGAGTCAGGTTTCAAGCGGGTCAGGTCGAGTTAGCTTTGGCCAATTTTAGTTTATTAAGACATCTTATGATTTTGAACTTACAATTTGTGTCAAATTACGAATGACGTTGAAGATTAATCGTGAGTCGTGACTACGTGAGAGCTTACTACGTTTTCGTGTTTCCCTCGGACGCCTTTTCTTGCTAGGTGTTGCTATACATGCCAATTGAATTTTTGTTGGATGAGAAAGGCACTTACAATTGTTGTTGATTATTAAGGCGGTAAAATTCCCTCTCATGAACTTTGTCATGACTTAACCAAAGGTTTTGGATTTAAACCTTGGAAATGCATTAATCTTAAGTCTTAACCCATAACCCTCATAATAGGGGATTTTACAGCCTTGATGATCATAAATTAAACAAAATACCATGTTACTACTTATTTGAGCACTAGGTAATATACCGAGTCATATAAATTGGACAATATATCCTTTATCATACAAATTCATACTAGAATTCACAATAGTTTTTGAAAATTTTTAGGACATACACATGCTCTCTTTATCCAAAACTTCCTTCAACTTATTTTTATGTTTTAGTTGCTTTATCTTTCTATTATCTCGGCTTCTTTTAAAGTATAAAAATTGTGAACAATGTTTTGATGGGGATTTGCAACTAAACAAAACGCATTATGAGTCTCTTTTACTCATTTCTTTTGACCCACATACCTTTTGACTACATTGCTCTTTACCGTTTGAATCCTAAATTTCATAAACCGTTTTACTGCTACAAGTTATTATCAGTAAACCTCTTTCGTTTCATATCGGATTGGCGCCAATCATGCTGTTTTCTAGCTTGACGTGCATAAAGATCCCAGCAGTCTCCGTTTCGGTGACTTCATCTGAAATTTATCGTCTTCGTTTAACTTTGACGGTACATTATCCTCCGCTTGGGCAAACTGTATGGTGCTCTGAAAAGACCTCGGATGAATGCTACCCCATCTTCCAACTCACCGGATGAAAATTCAACTGCGGACATAATCGTCTGCTTGGAGGAGCCTTTCCTAATGTAGGCTTTTCTCATTCAGTTCTGGTAATAGGCTCCCGAGTCTAATGCATAGAACGCTAGAACTTATGGGCGAACATAGGCAAGGTGAAACAGAACAATGAACTACGCACTTCTCGGCTCTGTAATTTAAAAAAATTGTGGTTCGCCCCCATTAATTGTCGAAAAAAAGCAACATTCTGCAGTCTTTTTCCTTTACATTCTTTCACATATTACAATCGAGTAAAACGCTATCACAAAAATACGCTAATCATGTACATGTACATCACAGCAATATATATACCTGAAGTCGGAGGCACAAAATTTCCCCTATCCTAAACAAAGGCAGTGATATTTTAGCAGCCACCCCAGATGCTGGTACGTGTAGGTGTCGTACCACAGTATCACACTGCATGAATACATCTCTCAATGATTCTTCTGAGATCCACGACAGATACGAGAAGCCTCCATGAGTGAAAAGAATTGAGTAATTTTAAGTAAAAAGTGATGCATAGAGGAGTTCATTCCAAGTGTCGGGAACTCCAGGTAGGCACCAATGACTACAATCTTGCCGGTGCATTGGAGCTAGTTTATCTCCCATGTAGTATAGTGACGGATGACCATCTCTCCTCTGTAAACTTAAATAGGTTATATCCAATGTTTTCACGTTAGATGTGTTTGCGCGACTTGCTAGAACACCATTAACTATATTCGAATGTAACCACGTTTCGGGCATGTATGGTGCCTTAAAGTCCGGCGTTGTTTCTAAATGACACGTTCCACCGTTTTTCCAGTCACCGCCCCTGTAGGAAAGAATGAATGTCTTATTAGTACCCCAAAGCTCATTGTTTGTTGATGATAGCTGAAGAGCAAACTTATTGAAGAAGTACAATTGTTGCAGGGCAGTGGAATTATTGGTGGCAAACATACTTCAAATGATACAGTTGATATTCAAATGCATTCAAATATCAATGCTATTTTAGTGCTCTCGAGTCAAAAAATCAATGAAAATAAAGATAAAGATAAGGTGGTGCATAGAAATACAAGATGAGTAAGAGCTCAGTGAGTTAGGGTTAAAGATTTCGCTGATTTCCAAATGGTCTGGAAAAATCACGATGGTGGCTTTACAATCGGTGGTAAAATATAAAACCTATATGGCCAGGGGCTCAGGGCTATGACACTTGAAATTTTGCCCGAGGAAAGTAACTGCTCTAGAGAGTTGTGCTATGAACCTATAATGGAAGTACGGAACCATGAGTCCATGACACTAAGGAGTAAGGTGCGTCAGTGTATATTCTGCAAACAGATAGACACTCTGCAGTTTGCTGTGTACATCTGCGAAATACTCGGGGATGAAAAAAATTCAGTAGGCAATTAGGCATGTGATGTGGTGCGGGAAAACGTTAAGGCTATTCAAATTTTTGGGTTCAACCATTTCTCTGAATTTGTTGAATATTAGACTGATTCTCTGAAAAATACAGATTCCATGAATTCCAATACCACTAGAGGTGCACACAGTGTAGGGCCGAAGCCCCAAGTCCCATAATAACAGTAAAACTAGGTCGCCATTTCGAAAGATAAGAAACTAGATTCGTATATCAATATTTCCAAACAGGAATAATAGCAGCCATCAATGCCTTGTGCATCTTAACCTCCAATGTGCAAAAAATAAAAATAAAAATAAAAATAAAAATAGAAGTGAAAGATCACGCAGGCAAACCTGAAGTGTATGGGAGCATAGGACCGAAAATAGACTTTTGTCTTGGTCAAATTCATGTGTCTATCTATCCAACTGACGAGAGTCTCAATTGAACGTTGAAAAGCAGTTTCCACTGTCATATTCATATCAACCTTGTTTCCTTCTTGGAAATAGCAACCACTGAAGAGGAGTGAGTTCAATATTAGGAGGTCAATTGGTAGTTCAAATGAA
>JAGPOY010004214.1:865-13039 GCA_018983105.1 Silene uniflora | reverse complement strand
GTGGTAGCTGTGGTGTGCGGTGGTGGTGGGTGTGGTGGGTGGGCGGGATTTTTGAAAGAGGGAAGAGAAGAGGGAGAGTTTGAGTTAGAGTGAGGAAGTGAGAAGGGTAGTGTGCGTAATTTTTATGAAATTCGTCGTCGATTCGTTCTAAAACGTCGGCGATATTTTACAACCCGGTTAAATAAATCTATACAACTTAATTATACTATATAGTTTTTAATCACTAGCGCTGTGTGACGGACCTGAACAAGGGACTTCATTGTAAATATTATATAGTTTTGATTAAAAGTATAAATTTAGAGAATATTGGAATATGACGAGTTTCCTAAGTATAAATAAGTATATGCTATATTATGGAAACTATTAAAATATAAGTAAATCAATTCAGATTTCCAAAAAATATAATATATTCCATAATTTATTAGATTTATAATTTAATTAGTAAATAATAATTATTACTCTTAAATAATATTCTAATCAAATATTTCAAATTTATTTAACCACCCATGTGAGTAGTAAAGCAACAATAATAGCAACGGGAGTAGTAAAAGTCATATTAACAGCAACGAGAGTAGTAAAATTAACAATAATAAATGCGGGAGTAGTGAAAGAAAAAATAATGACGGTGGGAGAAGTGAAAGTAACAGTAGTGACAACACATATAGTGAAAGTCAGAGTAGGAACAACGGAGAGAGTATGAAAAATTAACTAACAATTCGATTTTAATAAAATTTTAGTTTATTTAAATATATGAGTTTGATAAAACTAACGGGTTAACCATAAAAATAGTATGAATGGTTATACAAACAACAGTAACCGAAAAAGTAGTGAACATAATAGTATTAACATGGGATGTAGTGAAAGTAATCATATTAACAGCGGGAGAGGTGAACGTATAGCCGGGCACCGTATAGCCGGGCACCCAACAACGGGAGAGGTGAACGTGTAGTCGGGCACCCAACAGCAGGAGAGGTGAACCAAATTTAGCGAATTATATTTCATAGAAAATAAAATTTAAATGGTAAATAAAAGTAGCCCGGGCGTAGCCGGGCACCCAACCTAGTACTATATAGTTTTAAATCAATAGCACTGTGCGATGGACCTGAACAAGGGACTTCAATGTAAATATTATATAGTTTTGGTTAAATTATAAATTTAGAGAACACCGGGATATGGTGATTTTCCTTAAAATAAACATGTCCACTTATGGTATTAATTAGTATCAAGATGTTAGTTATTTTGACATAAATTATATTTTGGCAACTATTAAAAAGTAAATAAATCAAGCTATGTTTCCAAAAACTATAATATTTCATAATTATTTCGACTTAATTAATTTAATGCATATAATGTAATATATTTATTTCGAGTAGTGAGAGTAATAAAAGTAACCTTAGATATAGTAATCACTAATCACTCATTGGATACTCAAAGAGTAAAAGTAAATTCTGTTAGTAGTGAAAAGAATTGTAGTAACATTGGATATAGTAATATGATAGTAATCACTTATTTGAATAGCCAAAGTAACAATATTAGCAACGACCGAGAGTAGTGAATTTAAAAGTAGTGAAAGTAACAACGGGAGTAATGAAATTATCAATATTTAATGTACAAGTAGTGAAAGTAACAATAATTAGGTAACAATAATTACAGCGAGAGTAGTTAAAGTAAAAGTAATAATAATGAATGTAATAAAAGTAACAATACTAAAAACAAAAGAAAGTATATACATTATGAACAAATTCGCTAAACAATCGATTTAAGTAAAATATTAATAGCGGAGTAGTGAATTTGTCTCATCATTTATTCCATTGTGATTTAAAAATATACCCCGTATTATAGAAAAATATATTAATAGTAAATTTATGAGTTATGCAATTTTAAAATAGTTTTAGTTAATTGAAAATATATTTCAATAATAAATAGAGGTAGCCCGGGCGAAGCCGGGCACCCATACTAGTTATATATTAATTCCAGAAATCAAGGGACTTGAATGTAATTAAATAAACCTATACAAATTAATTATACTATATAGTTTTAAATCATAGCACTGTGCGATGGACCTGAACAAGGGACTTCAATGCAAATATTATATAGTTTTGCCTTAAGTATAAATTTAGAAAATATCAGAATATGGAGATTTTCCTTAAAATAAACATGCCCGACTTATGGTATTAAATTATTAACTATACAAACAAAATGTTAATTTTTTAACATACACGAATATAATATTAGTATGTTATATTTTGGAAACTATTAAAATGTAAATAAATAAGTTAGATTTCCAAAAAAAAATATAATTTTCCAGAATTCTTCTGGTTTGATTTAATGCATATATTTAATATATTTATATAAATATATAAGTCTCTTAAAATGGCATGCCTAAATAGTAAAAATAATTTTCTTAGTAGTGAAGAAAATTGTATTAACATTAGATATAGTAATACGAGGATAATCACTCAGTTGAATAGTCAAAGTATCAATATTAGCAACAAACGGAGGTAGCGAAAGTAATAGAAGTAAGGAAATTATCAATACGAATGCGGTTGTAGTAAAAATAGCAATAATTACAGTGGGGTAGTGAAAGTAACAATATTAGCAACGAACGGGGCAGTGAAAGTAATAGAAGTAACAACAAGCGAGCGGGGTAGTGAAAGTAATATAAGTAACAACTGGAGTAGTAAACTTATCAATATTAATGCGGAGATAGTGAGAGTAGCAATAATTACGGCGGGAATAGTAAAAGTAACAATAGTAATAATGAATGTAATAAAAGTAATAGAACTACCAACAAAAGAAAGTATATATGAACATCTAACAAACCAATCGATTTAAATAAAATATTAATAGCGGGAGTAGTGATTTTGTCTCATACTTTATTTCATCAAAATTTAGTTTATTTAATTGAAAATAAATTTAAATGTTAAATATAGGTAGCCCGGGCGAAGCCGGGCACCCATACTAGTAATATTCTATTTTCCCATACCAAGATATGTCTAACGATATCTCGAGATACTATGGACATGAAAAATTCTTGTGTCCTCTCTGAATACGGTACTCCCGATTCCCGAACGACCCAGTAATTTTTCCTATGGACATATCCTAGCAAAAGTTACTCTCTCGAGTAGTTGGGGGACTTGGGAAAAAAGAAATGGGTAAAATATAATATACCATGATATTGGGTGGCCCTTTGGTATGTTGTCTGGCCACCTTGGGGCAAAGAAAGTAGATGTACGTCAAACAGTGGTGCTGTGGTGTCACAGAAAGACGTATGCTGAAAGCCTGAAAGTGCGGTCATCCGCCAAATGTACGACTTTGGCTTGGTGGTCTTGCCCAATCACAACATTACTCTCTGCCTTTTTAACTACTCGACAAATCCTTTTCTTCCTTACTTGAAGTAGACACTAAGCTATTTTTAGTGGACATCTCTTTTTGTTGCTCTTTGGAGTTTCTACCCATGTGGAAATGTATGTGGAACCAACTTCTTTCTAGGAGTACTCATTGTTCTAGGATGCGGGTTTGGGACGAGTTAATTAGCAGATTGGACTTTTGTAATTTTCTTAAAATGTCTTGTTTGTATATTCGCTTTTTTGGCGGGTGGAATGAGTCAGGTTTAATGGATGAGACGACCTATGAACAACTCTATTTAGAAAAGAGAGGGTCCTTAATAATTCTATAAGTACATTTCCACAATACTAGGAGTTTCTTACTTACCAGTTACCACTAAGACACTACTATATCTCAGAAGAATCGACTTGGTTGTATTCTTTCTGACTTAATTTTAACTCATTTCAATTCAGCTCAATTATATTCAATTCAATTCAGCTTTATTTAGCCCATCTCAGCTCATATATTCAAATTAACTTTTATAGCTTCCCTCAATTCAACTCATTTCCGCTTTTATCAACCTAAAAGAACACGCAAATTCTACCATACGACTGTCTCACGTACGACCAAAAAAAAAAGTGAGTACTTTTTGATATATGATGACCACTTTTCATAACTAATAATGAACAATTTTTTTAAGGTGGTCATTGTGTACTGTAAAGTGGTTACTAATTACCAAAAATTGGTCATACTTTACTATAAAAAACACAGAAAAAACGGCTGCATAACCAACATTAAGGTATGCCCTTCGAAATATCACACTTGACACCTAACACTACCCTTAAAAGTGTAGCACTGAAAACAAGAAATGGGAATCTTAGATCACATATTCACATAATCACATGCAAGATCCTATAGAGCTACATCCGTGTTTGTCTCTAAACTCTTATACAAGTAGTCTATAGTAAAGGACAATTTAAGCAATTTAAACCAATCTTGAAATGACAAGCATTTAGTCACTTAGTTTAGAGAACAACTTGCCTATACTTTACCAAACTTGCCTACCCTAATTTCACTAAAATGTACGTGGCAGCCATTGCCAACAAAACGTAACTTCTATACAATTCACTACCAACTTTTCTTAACAAATTGTGTAGTTGTGTCCATGTGAGTTTGAGGAGGTAAATAGGTCAATCGTCTCGAGTTTGAAGCGGGTTACTTTTGATCATGCAAATGTAATGGCGGAGCCCGGAGGCCCAGGACTTAGTGTAGCAGGTGAAGATTTTTAGGGAGAACGATTGGATAATAATATAAAGTACACTCGAAAAAAAAATTCAAGAAATTTAACTAAAAACTCCAAGAAATGTTATACGGAGTATAAATATATAACGCTAATATAACTTAATACTAGTAATTTCATGTTCTTTTGGATTATTTTGGATTGAGTTGATCACGGTCAGCTGGTTTTGAGGGGGAGTCATCCCGGATTAGGTCAACATTTGGTCAATCAATGTCTAAGTCATATCTCAATTAAACCGAATTTATTTAGATTTTCGATCATTTCGGAAAAAATATTTTTTGATCAATTTCGAATTTCAAGCCGTCTTATCAAATTGACTTGGTTGTGAGTCTATGACTCTTGGCTACATGTTACATGTGACTATTACCACCAGTTCACGTTTTAAACTTCTCCCCACAAGCTTGTCTTAATTTTATTCTGTCCTATGCTCGTTTGAGGAGGGAAATAATTTAACGAATATTCTCTTTAGGGCGGAGTACATATTTTGCATTTATTATTAATTAATGTTGATATTTCATCCTCGTTCTAAATTCGAAATATTCTCGGCCATTTTGTTAATCGATTCTCCCTCTTATAGACTTTACGATTGTACAATTGGCTCTTGTTTATATATTTATCTTTGTTTTTGACACATAAAACTAATAAGAGAAATATTAATTTTTTTTTTTTGTAAGAAGATACCTCATTTTAGAAAAGAGGGTAAAAACTTACCAATACTAGCCACACTAGTTCCCATCCCAAAGATAGGGAACTTAAGTATGTAATCTAAAGAGAAATATTAATTATCTGTAAGTATTCTTATTAGTTGACAAATAAACCGAAATGCAAATAAATAGAGTAGTCCAAGGGTCAATTTAGGGTCGGGTTCAACCTAGTTGACACTGAACTGGCCCCTGGAGGGCTATGGTATAACGGGCCTTGGGTGGGTCATGGTTGGGCAGGGCCACGAGACTAGGTCACGATGGGGCCTGTTTCTACGGCTCGAGAGGCATGTAGGCTGGATTAGGGTGACCCGTACAATTGACCTACTTATAGATAAAAAAAACTCACACATATCAAGTTATTATTACAATAAAAATAACTGAATGAATTTAATTTATTAAAGAGTAATATAGTACTCCATGATAATCATGGAGTGTACTCTACTCCATATTATTTAAAGAAAATAAAAGATCTTTAGGCTCCGTTTGGCAAGCCATTTCAGGTACCTGATTTGGTCAAAGTAGCTTATTTGACCAAAATTTCAGGTACCTTATTTTTGAGTACGCGTTTGGTAAGTAGCTTATTTAACCAAATAAGCTACCTGAAATGAAAAGCTACCTAGAGTAGCATTTGAGATTTCAGGTACCTGATTTGGTTTTATTTTGCCCTTCTACCCCTTAAATCTATACTATTAAATAATTATTATATCCTTTTACGTCATTTCATTAAAATCAGTTACCTTTTCAGTTAGTTTGCCAAACAATGTTTTATATAATCAGCTACCTTATCAGTTACTAATTTTCAGCTACCTTTTCAGTTACCTTTTCAGGTTTCAGCTACCTTTTCAGGTTTCAGCTACCTTTTCAGTTAGTTTTCCCAAACGGAGCCTTACACAAGATATTCAAAATCATTAAAAAAAGAAATAAACATCCTAATCAATGAGCATATCACCATATTTGATTTGTCAAAAGACTTGACTATAGAAAATTAGAAATGCACTAAATAAGTAAAAGCAAGTCACAAACTCTCAACTCACAAGTAATCAACATCAACACCACCTTAAAACACCCTTCAAAGAAACCATAACAAGTATGACAAGTAAATTACAAGAAAAGTAGAAAACTCACTTACCCACTTTTATGTATCCCCCCCTACTCACATGTTTCTCTATACTACTACTACTACTACTATAATCCTAGTACAAAAGCGTATCTTATCTATCTAAGTTCCAAAAAAAACCCGGAGATTTTAGACTAGTGGTTAAGACGGAGCGGATATTACAATTTTTTTGGTGTTAGAATCAAAGGAAAAGAGAAGAGATGGGGATATTACATGATGATGTTGTTGTAATGAGTCCACCAGAGAAAGAAGGGGATCCAACTGTAATTACTGTTAATTGTCCTGATAAACTTGGGTTAGGATGTGATCTTTCCCATATTCTCCTCTCCTTTGGCTTGTGCATTACTAGAGTTGGTAAGTCTTGTATTCCGTCTATTGGGTCCAATTCACTACATTTTTCAAACCCCCCTCTCGTGTTTGGTCAAATGTAGACTTATGTAGTGAATTGGACCGAACCGAGGGAGTATTATTTAGCAATATTTGTTTTATAATTATGTTTTTTTTTTCTTCAAAATTGTGGTGGGTGTTTCATGATTTATTATGATGTATCAAGATTAAGATTTTCTTAGTGTGAAAGATTAGAATATTATTGCAAAAGAATAGGGCGTGTTTGACTAGTTAAAATGAATTTGACACATTGACTAACAAAGTAATGTACTCTTTCCGTCTCCATCATTTGTTTACATTTTATTTTGGCACAAAGACGAAGGTGGAGTTGGGAACGATTTGTGAATATAAAAAGTAAACAAATGAATGAAATACCGAAAGTTGAATAAGTAAACAAATGACAAGAACCGAAATACGCCTAGTATACCACGTTTCAATACTAATATGGTATGCAATGATTTGGTTAGATGTACGATGATGTGGTACACTACAGCTTATTTTACGGATTTTTCTAATCAAAATAGTATGATTATATTGCAGATTTTGCAACAGATGGAAAATGGTGTTACATAGTAATGTGGGTAATAGGTAAAGCAACAACAAGATGGGGTTTGGTGAAGAAGAGATTGGTGGGAGCATGCCCAACTTGTTCTTCAGCTTCCGGAATTTCGTATTACAGGGAGGAATTACAACACCCACCTAAACCTCCTAATGTTTTCTTGTTGAAGTTCTGCTGCCACGATCGAATGGGGCTCTTACATGGTATTCTGATCTTCTTTGGTTTGCTAAATTTTATTCCGTGTGTTCCTGTCATTTGTTTACCTTTGTTTAAAATCGCCTCACAAAAATAATAACCAAAGGTAAACAATTGAGTGTGATACTTTAACTGTTCTTGTGTAATCCCTGGTGATGCTTGTGTTTTTCGATTCATTGCTTTGGTGTTTACAAGGTTATGGATATATGAAGAAGCCTTTGTGCCCTTAAACTTGTCTCATTGTCTGAATAGTATGGCAATATAATTTCTTTAGTTGGGACTAAAAGTCTTTTAAATAGTTCTGATTGGGTTATTGGGTATCGAAATCCAGGGATACATCTTGTAGCAGTCTTGGGTAAGGTAATCGTATCGCAGAACAGTGCGAGCATTAATGTATTGGAGAGAATTCTTTAAATATATAGTACTTGAAAGACACCTCAGAACCGTAACTCTTCACCTTGCACTCATCATTATATAGGACCGTCTTACCCAGGTTTTAGTACATCTTGCATCCATCGGAATTGGTTGAAATGGTAATGAAAATGATTCACTATATTGGTGCAATTTTGTGGGATTTGTCTGTGAAGTGTGATCTTAACAGCCTAGAAAGTTTTTGTTCGCTCTAGGCCGTTCTTTTGGATTAGGCTTCTCTACCTGATTCTGATACTCTTTGACTCCGTCTTATTCATGGCAGATGTAACTGAAGTGCTGTGTGAACTTGAGCTTTATATACAGAGGGTGAAGGTATCTACAACTCCGGATGGGAAAGTATTGGACATTTTTTTCATCACTGACACCAGGTACAGTAATTTCTTGTGCCTTATTTTATCCCTTTCAAACCTGTTAGAGTGTTAGATAGCTCGGGCCTGTGTGTACGTTAATGTCTATTGCACCGATTTCTTACCTATTCGAGCTTTTGTGATATTATTGCTTAAAAGGATGAATTGCCCTTTTTTGTTTGGGGAGGAGAGATGCTCTTTCATGAAGAGAAAATAGAGTGATTAGCGATATTGTCATGTTTGCCATAGATATTATAGGACAGTGCTAGTTGAAAGGCCAACACTAAATTGTAAACATGTAAATGTTTTTCAGGGAACTAATGCATACGAAAAGGAGACAGGAGGATACAAAAGAGCATTTACGAGATGTTCTGGGGGATGCTGTGGTTTGTGAGATAGAAGAAGTTGACACTGAAGTTACTGGTTTTTCTCAAGCATCTACATTCCTTCGCTCTGCAATCACAGATGAAGCTTTCAATTTTGAGAATCCAGACAAAGACGGCATTTGCAACTCCGTCTCAATGGATAATTCTCTTAGTCCATCACATACACTAATCCAAATTGTTTGCCGAGACTACAATGGTCTTCTTTACGACCTTATGAGGACACTGAAGGACTATAACATCCAGGTAAGCAAAATAATATGATTACTGTTATGATGTGAAATTCTGGTGAGACTGTTAAATTATTCAGGATGTTTTCTATTCCAACAAAGCCGAGGGCTAGCCTTTTTTTTTCGGCCCAGGAACCCTAGGGAATAAAGCGAAATGGCTTAGTAAATTCTGTTTGCATTTCTTATATATTTAAGCAGCAGTCTGCAGTTAGTTGATGTCATTGTCACCATAACTTTTGTTACAGAAGTCATTTGAAAACATCTTTTTGAGTTTTCAGCAGAAGAATACGGTTTCATACATCCGTCCCTTACTTTCTCATTGGCGGGGAAGCCTTTGAAAAAGTAGGGTAGTGGTGGTGTTATGATATATACTCAACTTTGGCACCTTTCATTTGAAATCATGTTCATTGTAGTAGCTAAAAGTATTGCTATTGTTGTAACAGATAGCATATGGTCGGGGCACCACAAAGCAGAACGGAAACAGTGAGATAGATTTGTTTGTTGTACAAGCCGACGGAAAGAAGATAGTAGACTCTAATAAGCAAAGCGCCTTATGTTCTCGCCTTTCTAATGAACTTATTCAACCTCTTAAAGTCGCTGTTGTCAGTAGGGGCCCTGATACAGAGTTACTGGTTGCCAATCCCGTGGAATTATCCGGAAGAGGAAGGCCTCTAGTTATTTATCATGTCACCCTTGCTTTGAAGAGCCTCAATATATGCGTCTTTTCGGTACTAATTCAATCATCTTATCTTACTGTTTACATCTCATGTATGCTTTATGCCTTTAACATGTTGGATGATAGTGCTTAAGCTGTGCATTTTAAAATGTTTAGATAAAACTGCTTTACTAAGCACTCATATGTCCATTTCCTGTTCATTTCCATTTCCATTTGCATTTCCACTAGAGTGACACATTATCGAAGGAGGAACACAGCTTTCTAAAATGTCCGCGCACTAAATTTCAGTACACCCTCTCATCGGCATCAGCATTCTCCGTCTTGATGATTTTTTCTTACTGCAAAAACCAAACAATACTCTTCTGTTAAAAATGTCGTCGTAGATCTCTGAACAATGCATTTGTTCTGGTGAAACGTTTAAACGACTCACATGGTGGATATGTACATCTTTTCAGGCTGAGATTGGAAGGCACAATATTGAACACCGGGAATGTGAAGTTTACCGATTCTTGCTCAATGAAGGCGACTGCATCTCAGTTCCGAGGGAAAAAATCGAAAAAACCGTCTGGCAGATATTGATGGGCTGCGAGTAAAGACTACCAATCTGCCATGATCATCTCAACTGTATGGATCTTACATGTAAAGTATATGATTAACCAACCGAGTTCTGACTCCTACAATGTACACTTCTTAGTAAGGTTATGTCGAAACTGCTTCAAGAAGAGAGAGCAGTGAAGATTAAAGTTTGATGGAGCTGGAGATTATCGGGTGTCATTGCCGGAATTGTGTAAATAGGGTATGGCTCGAGTACGACGATCAAACAGATCTTTAAGCACTTGTAAATGATAGTGGAGGCTCAATGTAGTCATTGATAGCATTTTCTATTATATCAGAGTATAATGTACTGAATGTTTTATGTTTGTAGACTTTGTACATCTGAAAGGTTAGCTTTGCTCTTTGGATAACATAATTTTCATACCAAGTGGATGATTCAGGACACTGAGAGCTGAGTGTTTAAGGGTTTCAAAAGTTAGCAACTAAGCTAAAGTAAGACCTGAGAAAGATAGACCTTTCCGAGTGACCTATTTCTTAATAAAAAGCCTCGAAACTCAAGTATCACGCGTATGTTGAGTAGCAGTACTTTTCCGACGTATCACCATTCAATTTATATAGTATTCTCATTTGTGGCACAAGTAACCGTCACAAGCTTGTGACGGGGCGAATACGTACCACTTTGCAAATAATGGGTCGGATGAACAGTGGCAAGTTGACAACACTCCCAATAGCTTTGTCCCAATAGCTTTGTCGGTACACACAAAAGTGAGTGTACTTGTTTTGATTATTAAATATCAATTATTGGAATTTAATAATACAATCATTCTCTTTCCTAAATTTATTCTATTGATTATTCTCCTCCAAAACCTTCATCGCCATTCACCATCACAAGCTTCTTCACCGTTAATCATCCATCATTCTCCTTCCATTTCTTCATCACGCATCAGTCACCACTAAAATGGAATAAATACCGCACTTTTATCAGCAACTTTTATCATCGTCTTCTAGTCTATGATAGTAGATGTTTAAATGGAATGAATGTTTACATTTATTGTGATAATGTTTATAATTTCGCTGAAATTGTCACTCTGTCATAAAATGAATAGTTTACAGATTGATTATCGTAAGGTTTATGTTTTCATAATGTCACCCTGTCAGTCTGTCACCCCATCATAGGTATGTATTTTTAGTCGTTATGTCACCCTGTCATCTTTGCAATGTTTTATCATCGTCTTCTAGTTTATGATAATGGTTGTTTACACTTATTGTGATAATGTTTATAATTTTGCTGAAATTGTCCCCCTGTCATAAAATGCATAGTTTACAGATTGATTATGTTAAGGTTGATGTTGTCGTAATGTCACCCTGTGACCCATCAGAGGTCTGTATTTTTAGTCGTTATGACACCCTGTCAACGACACCTCAATAGATCATAATGTCTGCACTTTTCCCTATAATGTAACCCTGTAACTAGAGTGGATGTTGTACACCTAGTAATATGTCCATTTTTAGGCTTAATGTGACCCTGCAAACACACAACAATGAACTTTAATTTGGTGTTTGGTAATAGAAACACACAACATATAAAATATGGTAACCTGTTTCACAAGTATGGTAACCTGTCTCACAAATATGGCAACATGTTTCACAAATTGACTATGTTTTCAAATCGTGAAGTATTGTAACTGGTAACAAATATGGTAACCTGTTTCACAAATATGACAACATTTCACGAATTTATTATGTTTCCATATTGTAAAGTATTGTAAATGGTAACATTTCACAAATATTGCAATTTGATAACAAAAAAACACAACATTTAAAATATGGTAACCTGTTTCACAAGTATGGTAACCTGTCTCACAAATATGGCAACATGTTTCACAAATTGACTATGTTTTCATATTGTGAAGTATTGTAACTGGTAACCTGTTTCGCAAAAATGGTAACAATGACAATGGC
>JAGPOY010004213.1:0-12174 GCA_018983105.1 Silene uniflora | reverse complement strand
AACATCTACTCTCTCTCTCTCATCACTTGGTATTTACTCCCTTATCTCTCCTAAGTTACACTTATCTCTAAGTCACTAACTTGAGCGTCGGAGTGAGTTCGCACGGCCCCAAGCCGTGCCCTCCGTTTGTTCATCTTTGCAGGAAGATTCAAGAGAGCCTAGCTTCCACCGACATCTTACGAGCTTACGTGTACAATAAACTTGCTCCCATAATTACCCTCGTAATTACACCCGGAACAACAATCATTACATTCGGGTCATTTCGGGTAGCAATGTTGGGTTTTAGTTATTATTTTCAGGTTGTATCCGTTCGGGTATGTTTTGGTTCGGATGAAAACAGTTCGGGTCAAACAGTTCAGGTTCAAAAGATTTTGGGTCTATTTCGGATATTACAAATTCGGTTCAGTTTCGAATCAGTTCAAGTTGATTCAGGTTTCGGATAAGGTTCAAGTTATACCTTTCGGGTGTACGGTCAGGTGTCGGTTCAGGTATTATCGATCAGTTTTTCGGGTTCGGTATACTTTTGCCAGGTCTACCCAAGGGAACACCCGAACACCCTGCAAGCTCGGGGACCAGGTAAGTCATCAAGGTTGCCCTTGATGGCAGGTAATACCGCAGCACTTCCATGTAGGGAGTCGAACCCGGGACCTCTCAATTCATTGTCATTTTGCAATGCTTTGAGGCACTCCCGCGCTCCACTACACTCAGGCCACTCCTCAAAATTTATGGGGCCGCTTTATCTGACACGATAAACACTTCGTACAATTGCCGTACATTTTTGCTCCGGGACCACGGAATCCCGAAAATCGTGTATTATACATTTCAATTTTAGCCGTTCGGGAGGTCGTACCAGGTACATTTTCTTTTTCTTCTTGTTTTTTAACCAAGTGTCCAGAGTCGCTTCCAGAGTCGCTTCAGGACTTACTCCATTCGATCTTAGCCCCAAATAACAAGTATTAATCCATTTTTCACGATTATACGATTTTCAGTCAAGCCTGTTTATCGCATGCTGGCACCCTCAAATGTCCGCTGTTACTCCTCAAAATTTTTGGTGCAGCTTTATCTGAACCGATAAACACTTCGTGCAATTTTCGTACATTTTTCTTCCGCGACCCCGGAATGCTGAAAACCGTGTGTTATACACTTCAATTTCAGCCGTTCGGGAGGTCGTACCGGGTCACTTTTCTTTTTCTTCCTGTTTTTCAACCAAGTGTTCAGGGTCGCCTCAGGACTCACCCTATTCGATATTAGCCTCAAATAACAAGTATCAATCCATTTTTCACGATTATACGATTTTCCCTCAATGCTATTTTATCGTATAGCAACACCCTAAAATGTCTTTTGTTACTCCTCAAAATTTGTGTGGCCGCTTTATCTGACCTAATAATCACTTTGGGCAGTTTCCGTACATTTCTGCTCCGGGACCCCGAATACCCGAAAATCATGTATTATACACTTCAATTTTAGCCGTTCGGGAGGTCATACCGGGTAACTTTTCTTTTTCTTCCTGTTTTTCAACCAAGGGCCCAGGGTCACTACAGGACTTAATTTATTCGATCTCTGCCCCAAATAACTAGTATTAATCAACTTTTCACCATTATCCGATTTTCGGCGAAGATTAATTTATCGCTTATGAGCATCCACAAATATCCTTTGTTGCTTTTAAGAATTTATATGGCCGCGTTATATGTAGGGTGTGTAATTTTTATGTGCCCTTGGTCTTTTAAGATGTGCATTGTGCACCAACCACCAAGGTTATCCGTTTTCATTTTCATATCTATTATGGTAGTTGTGCTATCGCCTATCGCCACCCGTCCACCAGACCACCACCACCCGACCCTCATGGAAACGGTATAATACTCTAATTCAACCTTTCCTACCTTTTCTAACGCAAGACACACAAAGTGATTGACATCAAGTCAGCAATCAATCATGGCATAAAATTTCAACTTACTAGTCAATATATTAGTATTAGTATTAATTAAGTAGTATAGATCCCGCGCAAATGCGCGGTATATATAGTGTGTGTATTTTTTAGGATATTATTTATACATTTTAAATCAGTACCTCAATAATATTTCACTCACTTATATTTTTATATGATATGAAACAGAAAAATTGAAATGTAAAACTAATCAAAGAGAATTGAGTGTAGTTACAAAATGTGTATTTTCATGAAAATATTTTATTTTAACCATGAAATTGCATATTTCATTTTATAAATTTTTTCCAACTATTTGTGCATTATGAAAATTTAGTAACTTATAATAAAGTCTATAGTTTAATTCCAATTTTATTTTAATATAGTAAAAAAAATTGAAATTAATTAAAATATTAGAGTTTAATTATAAGACTAGTGTTCAAGCCCGGCCGTTGGCCGGGTTATATTCTTAAAATGGTCTCTGTTTTTGTTTCATAAGTTTGTTTGTTACTGGTTACTCACCTGTGTACAATCACTGTTTGCCATTTAAATGGTCGATTAGTAGATTTGTTTAACACAATTTCTCAATGACGACCTGGTTTTATTTTTCAAATGTAGAACAATACTGAAAGTCATTTGACAAACTCATCAAAATGTTGTTTTATTTGCGACGATAATTTTTAAATGTATATATCCAACTTTTTTACGAATTTTTAACTCATTGTAAATTTTTTTTTCTTTTGTTTAATTGTAAGTATGACAAACTCTAGTGTAAAATATGCAGCTGAAGCGGTAAAAAGTCCGACTTGTCCCTTAAACGCGTCAATTGTCATCCGTATCCTAACAAATACAACTACATTAGAATTTTTGTTAAAAATCATTTTCTTCCTTATCACTGACATCTTCTACTTCATCTCCCCAGACTTAGAAATATAGAGATCGAATTCAGCTGATCTTAATTTCCCCGAAATCGAAATCAAATCCTATGTTCATCCTTCCAAAAAACACCCCAAATCAGCTCTTCCAGAAATCCCCAAATCCGATCGCATTAATAAAACCCTAAATAACCCAAATCAATCAATCAATTTTATTATCAGATAATAATTTGAACAAATTCAAGCAAAAATGGCGCTCATTTTCGATGGATCGACACAATAGCACTATCTGATTATCAGATCCATGACCAGGGTAGTCGGAACTGTCAAAGTTCGTTATTCTTTACATGCAGCGAGAAGCAGTGGAGGCTCTCATTCCAGAACTTCCAAAGTTTATGCTTAAGGCTGTTCCAACTGACTGCAGTGAATGTCCTATTTGCCTGGAGGAATTTCATGTCGGGAATGAGGTATTAATGTTGTTCATTAGTAGCTGATTTCTAATCAGACGTAGCAACATTTCCTAATGTTTCATTAAATTAGTCCATCATATAAATACTCATAACGTAAGGTCGTTTGTGACTTGGCCGAAGTATCCCACTCGATTTTACTTTTGGTATTTGGCTTTTATGTAGTTTGCATGTAGTGTCTGCGGTGGGTAGATATTGTTGATGTTGTTTGTGTTCAACCGTAATTGCGATTCCAGTTTGTTTGCCCGTTTTTTTCTTTTTTTTTTTTGTTGATTTTATTGTATTCTTCGATTGTTCTACAATTTTTATTCGTATGTTAATTGTGTCTTTATCGAATTCTGGTTGCTTTGTTGTTTTTTCGTCTGTTTTTAGGCTTTCTTTGATTTGATCTGACCTAAAACGCCGTTTTTGGGTTTTTTGTATGTCTGATTGAGATTATTTGAGCTTGTTAGTTTTAAAGTAATTTGTTCTCTTAGGTTATGCGGCTCTACTGCGGGTATTTGTTTTTTTTTCGGCTGACGAACCTTATTTTTCTGTTCAAAGTAGCAAAGCATTCGATTTGCAGTTTTATATTGGGTTTGTCAGCCCGGTAAGTTTGCTTCAAACTTAAAGCAGTTAGTTTCCGAATGGCAGAAAGATCTTGATTCTTCTATAGTTCATCATGGACTGCCTTCTTGCTCGAGTTTTGTGAAATGAAAGTAGGTCGGAATATCTCTGTATAGAACACTGTCGTTTCTATAGTACCTTCTATTCTTTGCATTCTTCCCGCCCTCCACTATTTTAAATTTGTGACGGGGATTTTCAACAAATCAATTCTTTAGTTATGGTGTCTCAATTTGACATTTAAGAACAGGGCCACACATATTCATTTGACGGCCCTGAGTGGTTTGCTATGTTGCATGAATCTACTTTTTATTTAGATGCTTAAATAGAGTAAGTACTATTTTTATATGTTTTACAGCATTGAACTCCATTGCGATGGTTCAGATTTTTCATTTGTCACTTACATCGCATTAGGTACAATTCATTGCAACATTGAGCGCATACTGTTCTGGAACTTTTGGCAAGTGTTATCAGTCAAGAAAATTTTGACTTAATGGCAATTCATAGCTGCTTGTACTGATTTTTTATTTTCATTTTTTTTTGTGCTTCAATATTCGAAATCAATTAATAAACCCTTCAACCATTTCTTTTTGTCCTCTCAGGTTGGACTGGACTTTTCTGCCCCTGTGTCTTATTTGGACGGAATATTGAAAGGTTGAGAGATGACACCCCCTGGACCACACCATGTATCTGTCATGTTGTTTGTGTGGAAAGTGGAATGTTAGTCGCCACTGCTACTGCTTTAACCTATGGGATCGACCCTAACACCACATGTCTGGTCTGGGAGGGACTGTTTTTCACTTGGCGGATGTGTGGAATTTATACTGGTCTTGCTCGTCAGAAGTTGCAAAGAAAATACCACCTGAAGGTATTTTCTATATCTGCTTGGTATATTCACTTTGCTTTATGTTCGAGTACTATTTTCCTATATCGTGGTATATTCTTTTATTTGTACCTCGTGCTATGTTATGTTTGTTTTGACCAGTCGACTTATATATGTTTCGCCCTTAATGTCACTAATTATGTTATGTTCTATTACTTTGCTGGATACTTCAGGTCCCGTTGTCGATTGTTGTTGTGTGGTGTCTCGTGCTATGATGAGGGCGATTACGATTCAGTTTGAACTGCGCACAGTCGCTTCAAGGGGTTAATAAGATATCTTAAGAGCATCCTAATGCGTGTTTTCGAGCTGGGGTTCAGGTTAGCTATTTCTTACTCTTTCTGCCTTTTTTTTTTAAGTGTTCTGTTATTGTCTGTTGAAGAATATTTTTTTTTGTTGTATTTTTCTTTGTTTTTTTCTTGTGATGTTTTGGTATATTGATATTTCTTCATATGATGAACCGATAATTGTGTCCTCCTGCTTTGTGTGTGCCTCGAGTAAGGTACTCGCATTTGTTTTATGAGTCTCTTAGATTCGCTATCAAAGAGAATAAGAATAGTACTTCCAGTCTCATCCTCAACCATTAACTCAAGTCGGTACCTTTAACAATTAAGTAAATTAATTAATTTAGGTTATAAGCATATTCTTGTAAGGCTATAGAAAGTAGTGATAATACTTACACCATTATTGGATTATCAAAACTTTTTTTGCAATTTTCACAATAAAAATCTATTTCGCCTATCTTTGGCTTCTTAGAACATTTGGGACATGATTGGTTCTACCATGGTAGCTCACTCATTACTTGCTTAACTCTGGCTCGGCAGTAACAGAAAAGATCCTGGGTATAAGGCAGTAAATTTATTATCAACTGTGGTGTAACCTTTCCGAAAAATTAACTTAAATGAGTTGTAATTGGGTTATATACCTTTTCATAAGGAGTTCTGCAATGATGAGTGATAGTGTCGATACTCTTCATATTTGCTGTCATGTCAGCAGAAATGCCAGCATTATGTTGACGTACAATAATTTCCACGTTATTTTCACTGGACAGAAGGACAAAGTAAAAAATGTTGTAAAGAAATATCCAAGGGTTAATGCCATACAAAATAAATTTAATAGTGAAAGTTATTGGATGGTACCTTAGGAAGTTCTTTAATTGATTGATCTCCGGAAGATCAAGGTTGAAGTAAGTTTTGGTGGCTGATGAATTGGATAATATTAAAGAAGCTGTAAAAAAGAAAAAACGGAAAAAAATAAAAATCACAGTTAGCTATATAACAAACTCAAGTAAGGATTTTAAGATAAAAGTGCCCCATAATTATTTTCGATCATTTACCTGGTGAGGTCCCCTTCACTAAAGTAGATGTTACGACTACAATGCAGTGTTTGCAATCGTCACCAAGGGCTTCTCGCTGCATGTTATAGGAGGCACCAAATTTTCCCCATAGCTTGAGTTGTATTCTATTTTTGCTGTGCAAATAGTGGCCAGGCTTGGTGTGTTAGTATTTAGTATTAAGTATATGCAAGTAGCGTCACCATCTTGGGTTTCAGCAACAACAACTCCAAACACGTCTGAATGAATGGAAAAAGATATAACCATGGGGTATGTAAAAACAGATGGGTAGAATTAGGAGAAGATAATTTATGTACTGACCTGTGAGAACAGTAGGTGTTCCAAAAGATCTTAAGCATGATTTTGCAGTCGCTAACAACACGGTACATTGACTTGTTCGGCATAATCCCAAAGTTGTTGAATATGTAAATTCCGCCTTCTTTAAGCTTGGAGCGAAATTTATCGGCATGATCCGAATTCACAGTAGCATGTATGTAATTTGCCTGATAATACAAATTATTTAAAGACATCTCAATATATATCAATATATGATACAATTTTAAGAAAAAAAATACTTTTTTGGAAGGAAAAAGCACATAATGAAGAATTAAATCTGACCTCTTCGTCGATTAAAACCATATCCATGCACATAAGACTTTTCTTCACTCCAGTGTAGATATATAATAACTCTATGAAACATTAAAAATATCTGAAATAGTTTATCATTACCTTGGTGCCATTGTTAGGAGAAGACAAAGAAAGATTTCTGTAATTTCTATTGTTTCAATGACCGTTCGGTGTGTATTTATACGCTGCTGTGATGCAGGATATAGAGAGTCTGATAGGAGTGCAGTTTGGGAAGAAATAGAAGACTTTGAACAATCTTGGAGCAGGAGAAGGACTACAATTGTTAATTATTAAACAACTCAATTTAATTGTATAGATAGATTTCTGTATAATCAGCCAATTTGGGAAGGACTACAATTGCTGTACACGCCCATCAGGAGGATTTTTATGTCAATTGTTAATTATTAAACAACTCTATTAAATTGTATAGATAGATTTCTGTACTATCAGCCAATTAGGGAAGGACTAAAACTGAAGTACACGTCCAACAGTAGCGTTTATGTAAACCATTAATTATTAAACAAATCAATTGAATTATTCAATTGTATACACGTCCATCAGTAGCATTGATGTAAAGTTGTAAACCATTAATTATTAAACAAATCAATTGGATTATAGATTGAATTCTGAAATCTTTTATTTAATTAGCTTAATAAATCGGCCAATTAGATTGCATGAATCTAATAGTCAATTAAAACGCTCGAAAACATCCTCTTTTAAGTATATAGATAGATTATATTTTAAGGAAGAGATAATATTTTATTAGAAGAAAGTTTAACTTATTTTCTTATTAGTAAGGAACTATTTTGAATAAATGATAATAATGTAATGAAAGAAGTATTTTTGTTTCCTTATTTAATTTGATGCTTTTTGGAGGGAGAATTTTGGAAAAGTGTTATTCTCTTAGGCCCTGTTTGGTAAACAGCAGATTAGTTTCAGCATAAGCAGATTGTAAAAGCAGATTATAAATGGCAGATTTTATCAGAAGGTTTGACTAGCATATTATAATTAGCAGAATTAATTTGAGTGTTTGGTAATTGGCAGATTACGATTAGTAGATTGTTAGTTTTCTTTGTAAAATGGAGAAAATTTTCCTATTTTACAATATGCTAACCAATATGCTAGGGTAAGCAGCATATTGTAAAACAGCATATTGACCCCAAATATGCTGTTTCAATATGCTGTTTGCCAAACAGTAAAATTAGCATATTGATTGGTCAAACATGCTAAAACCCTTGAATATGCTAAAAATTGGCCAATATGCTGTTTACCAAACAACGCCTTAGTATATAGGAGATTGGTAAAGTTGCAACCTAATTTGATTGATACCTCATAACTCATAAGTAGGGATGATATTGTCTCAAAATAAAGTGGATGGTAATCATGTGATTGATAAATTTTGTTTTCGGTTCATAGACTATATCATCCACTAGGTTTGGTGCCCGGCTACGCCCGGGCCAACTTTATTAACCGTTTAAATTTTATTTTTTATGAAATATGATTCGCTAAATTTGGTTAACATATACATTTACGATTTATATCTTAAAATTATGATGAGATGTAAAATTAATCAACAAATTATGAGACACTTCCATCAGTCCAACTGTTAATTTTATTACTTTCACTACATCCCTTGTTAAAACTATTTCTTCGGTTACTGTTGTTTGTTTAATTACCCTGCTATTTTTACGGTTAACCCGTTAGTTTTGTCAAACTCATATATATATATATTTAAATAAAATCAACATTTTCTTAAAATCGAATTGTTAGTTAATTTTCCATACTCTTTTCGTTGTTCCCATTCTTACTTTCATTACATGTGTTGTGACTACTATTACGTTCACTTGTCCCGCCATCATATTTTTTTCTTTCACTACTCCCGCATTTACGATTGTTAATTTCATTATTCCCCTTGCTGCTAGGACTTTCACTACTCCCGCTGCTATCATTGTTGCTTTTATTACTCACAATGCGTCAATTAGCTTTCCAATCGATTCAACAAATTTAATATTCTTAGAGTTATATATTTAAATAAATCTGAAATATTAGTGAAGAATATTATTTAAGAGCAATCATTATTTTTTAATAATTAAATTACAAATATAATGAATTATGAAATATTATATTTTTTAGGAAATCTAGATTGATTTATTTACCTTTTAATAATTTCCAAAATAAAATATATTTATATTATATTTGCTTATGTTAAAATAATTAACATCTTTATACTAATTAATACCATGGTGGGTCATGTTTATTTTAAGGAAAATTACCATATTACGTTGTTCTCTAAATTTATATTTCAACCAAAACTATATAATATTTGCATAGAAGTCCCTTGTTCAGGTCCATCGCACAGTGCTATGATTAAAAACTATATAGTATAATTAATTTGTATAGATTTATTTAATTACATTCAAGTCCCTTGGTTTCTGGAATTAATATATAGTATTGATTGATTGATGATTGATTGATTGATAGTATTGATTGATTGATTGTACTACTGTTAGTGAAATAGTTTTTGAGCTTTATAATAAAATTTCGAGAAAACTAGGTGGAAAATGGGATGGATTAATCTCACATGCTTGATATACGTACTCGAAGTCTCAAAAACAGAAGTGTATATGTACATTTAAGTGAAATAAGATAGATAAAATACATTCACAAATGGTTTTATAGGATTGTATCTTATGAGTAAGATCAGTCCAATAACAATAAGCAGCAAGTCAGTAACACACACACACACACTCGGTTTTAGTTCCTATTAAAACTTTAATCTTATTTTGACAAGTTGATATTTTCTAATGATAGCCGACATATGTTTAAATAGATGAGTTATCATCATTAAGTATCGAAGTGTCCCGATAAAATTGAAGGTTCAATAATGTAAGGATTGTTTCTTTTGAGCTAATTCTTATATTAGATTAATCATAAGACTTAAGAGAGGCTTATAAGAGATATGTTGAAATATGTATACAAATTAATGTAAAAACAAATATTTGAATTCGCGAAATTGCAATGGGTGACAATTAATTACAATATTTTCTCTTAAGACGTTAGTATTTATCTTAAGATGAAAACGGGTTAAATCTGTCACCACTTACATACGTATATAGGACAAACTTTTCTTTATTCTTAAATACTCTATTTATCTAATCTATCATATTTGACTCGTTTTAAATTTATGTTCGAATTAAGTATCACTTAGTAGCTCATGGTTTGCAAGGAACCCAGCATACCACTCAGCAGAGAGCTTGGGCACCCGTTTTTGTGTAGTCCGGTTCACGTAGTAAAGCCCATATCTTGGTTCATAACCGTCGGCCCACTCAAAATTGTCCATGAAACTCCATGCAAAGTACCCTTTTACGTTTGCTCCTTTCCTACACACCATTTTAAAAATATTTATTCCATAGCAATTTAAAAGAACGTATTTTCATAAGTCGTATCATTTCATTTTCCTTGATTAAAATATATTTGATTGTAATTGTTTCATACTTTCATGCATGCTACAAGCAAGATTAGTTTATAATTACTTGTTATTTACCGATTAATATACCTTTAAAAAAAATAGAAAACGTAAATAATTGATTCAGGTGGAGGGAGTAAATTAAAAGCTATGTTACTATGTTTACCTTATAGCTCTACCCAGTGCTGCCATATATGTTCGAAGGTATTCGACCCGTTTGAAATCTTGTAGTAAGCCCGGCACGTTCGGTGAAGTTGGTGGAGCGTACCCTAATAACCACATTCAATCGTTACAATGTACAGAGTAACTAATGTCGTATGCCCGATTATTAGACTAGTAAAAAAGCCTTTAAATTTAATTATTTTGGTAAGAAATAATATAAATGGTATGGCAAAATGGGCACCTAAAAAATGGAAGCATGAAATAACTTTATAGTTACTTACCGTTCTCGGTTATGTAAATCGGGATATTATGATACCTCACTCTAATATAATCCACTATTAATTCCATTCCTCCTGGTACCACATAAAACACATCGCATCCTGCCTGCCCACGAGTGAAAACAATCGTCGTTGCAATAAATTCATATATATGATACTCGTAATTGTAAACATATTGACTATAAACATGTTTCAACCACATTTATCCTCGCATTTAAATTTACTCTAGTAAAAAAATCAAATGGTCCGATTGATATGAAACTTAACTTAGACAATATATATATGTAGACATACCGAATATTTATTAGTGATTCCAAAGTCTAACAACTCAAAACAACAATTACTGTGTAAGGCTCCATTACACAAAAAGTTTAGTACTCCGTATAAAATTGTCTCATACCTGTTCTCCAATTGGAATGCCGTCACGCATCCCTGTTGCCTTTACAAAACCTTGAATCGGACGATTATCTTGAGAAGTGCATTCAGAAGAATAGTGATAGCAATCAATTGCATACAAAGTTGAGTAATGGTTTATTCCTATAAAGTCCACACTTCCCTTTAACAATTTAACTTCCTCTTTGGTGAACTTTGGTAGCTCTTTTCCATGGTATTTTCGCATTAGAGGAGGGTACTCTCCGTATATCACCGGCTCCAAAATCCTGCGTCCATCAATGACAAAACGCGTCTAGATTATCAAAGAATGGGGTGATTTTATAATTATTAGTAGAAGTCATCGTTCTTCCTTTGGTATCATATGTATGACTGTATGAGTATAAGACTATTAATAACCATCAGCTTAAACTTTTGGTTGACTTGGTGTTAGCCGGGGTTCAAATCTCACACCACTCTTTTCTAAAGTGGAATATTAGCGTTCACGGGTCTCCAAACAACTTAAGCTTAATATACTCGGTTAGCTAATTTATGATGATGAGGAAAACATACCATGCCACCAAGTTAGCATAGGCTCTGTCAACGGCTTGGCTGCTAAAATTATCATCTCTATACGGTATATAAGATGCAGCATATGCGACAATCCCGATATTTCCATGTTGTTTAGGCTACAACAAATACAAAATTGTCTTTAGAATTCAAGAAGTACAAAATAGGTCACAATTTCAAATTTTCCTTACCATATTAGAAGGTAACGAAATGAAAATGACTAAATAAATGACGCATTTTATTCAAGCGCTTACATACACAAAAATAAGTTGGCAGAAATTTTTATCAAATAAGGTACTTTGACTTATTTGCTTTGGCAAGAAAAAGCCATAATAGGCTAAAATTAAATTTTAATTTGTACCTGAAACTGTTGACGATAAAGATGAACAGCTTTGCCATGTGCTAATAACATGTTGTGAACAACAATTAGAGGTTCGACATCTGAATTTCCGGCAGAACAATTACCAAAAGGCGGAGAACAATGCTCCGGTGGAAATTTTCCGAGCACATATGCATAATATGTGTTTACATTTGGCTCATTTATAGTAACCCAATACTTTACTCTGTCACCAAATTCTTCAAAACATATCTTCGCAAAATGAACAAAATCATCCCTACATCCA
>JAGPOY010004212.1:0-12178 GCA_018983105.1 Silene uniflora | reverse complement strand
ATAAGTCAGTGCACTAACTGTAGAGGACACCAGCCCCAACAATCTCCCACTTGTCCGTACAAGTGTATGTGCAATGACGTTATCACACTACATGTGGAGGACACCAGCTCCAACACCAGGCTCGTTGGGGTCAAAGCCATGGCTTGGCCAGTTTCCAGCAATTTCAGTCTCTATGGGGACTTGGCCTGTTTTGTCTTGGTCTAGGCTAGCTGTGGCCTGGCCTTGGGACTCCTGTTGCACGAATTCTAATATATACCCAAAGTATAAACATTTAGGGATTTCAAATAGTGAAATAATGTAGTGAATCGGGAAAGAGAGGATTGTGTGATATAGGCAAGAGAGAAAGTCGCGTAGGGGGCCAATGATTTGAACCCTTTCCTCTAGCCTCGCTATATCCGATCCTACGTGAAACCGATTTTCGGCAATAAATTTGAAAGTTAACCAATTTCGTTAATTATTTTGTGAGAAATCCCCATTTTGGGAAAAAAAATTCGGTTTTTAAGGTCAAATTTTATCCTAGAAAATCGTATCCTGAGTACATGCGATCTATATTAATGGCGCTATGTAAATTGGATAAGTAAACAACTAAAGCCCCTAAATTTGGAAAATGAGTTAGCGTCACCCTCTCCCATGCAATAAGTGTGGACCCCAATAATAGTGGATATATCACATGCAATAAGAGGGGACCAAATAATACAAATAATAAGGGGTGTATCAGTATGTAAAAGGGTAATAATAAGGGATGTTTGTGAAAGAGTGGCGCCGAAATTAGAAGTCACCCGAGTGTATTCAAATTAGATATAACCCGGTGGCGTAACTCATTTTCCCATGTGAAATGAGTAGGAAATAGTCCTAATTTGTAATCATAATACTCCCATCCCTAAATCTTATCAAGCTAAGAACAAAACCCTACTCATCAAAAAAGCAACGTCCGCCATTTTAGTTTACCTTGATCAACAATGACGGCTCCAAATAAAACTTCAAAACTATTTTGTTCAAGACTACCTCTTGAACTCATCCTTGCGATCTTCTCTTTTCTACCCACCAAATCTCTTCAACGTCTAAGGTACGTTTTCGACCACGAATTTCCGTCATTCTCCAAGTCTTTAGAAACCTGTTCGTTTCAACACGCTCATGCATCCAATGTTTTAACTAATCCTACAAGTGCAAAATTCCTGATCGAAGATGAAAATTCCAATGATCTAAAAGAAATCGATTCGTACCCGTTTAAGCCACCTTCGATTACGGACTCTTTTAATTTCGAAAACCTATTCAAGGACATTCTACCTTATAAGTCAGAAAAATTCTATGGCGGTGAGGTAATTGGGGGGTTTAATGGCCTGATATGCCTCTATTTCGGGTTTTACCGTGAACTCAAGAAACATAATGATGATTTATGTGGTTGTTGTAGGCCACTTAAAAAGTTACATCATCTCATATTATGGAATCCATGCACCGGAGAGCATCATGCTATACCGACGCCTCAAGGACTTCGGTTGAACGTGTGTCGTGGCCGTAATCTTTCAGTTACTGTATGTGGGTTTGGTTATGATTCGGTTAATAAAACTTATAAATTGGTTATAGGTGAGGGTGCAATCACACAAATATATAATTTATCGACTAATGCATGGAAAATAGTAGAGACGATTGGCATTAATTGGGACGATTATGCAAATTTTAAGCTATTTTATTCACAGCGGTCAGAGCCTCATATCGGGTACTATCTCAATGGTGCTCTTCATTGGATTGCTTCAAGTAGGGGTATTGCTTCGATTGATTTATCGACCGAGGTTTGTAGTTTTCTAAATATGCCTCGTTGTTGCTCTAGGCAGGACCATGGACATCGTTCAAACGTGGGTGTGGTGAAAGGATGTCTTTCAGTTTCGTGCTATCGATTTGTGGGTTACCGTGTAAGTATATGGATAATGAAGGAGTATGGAAGAGACGAGTCATGGACAAACTTATTAAACATAAAGTTGAGCGAAACTGATATGCTTCCTGGACCTCGCGATCTAATGGTACTTAAGCCTCCTTTGTGGGTATCTCGAGACGATGAAATGTTGTTTTTAGTCGGAGGTAAACTTGCTTATTGGGATCCCAAGGCCGAAGAATTCAATTATGTTGAGGGTCTCAAATTTCATAGTAAATTTCGAGGGATAGTTCATGTCGATACCTTAGTGTCCCCTAAACCCGAGGTCTATGGCTTAGGCTGCAGCGACGATGGCAAAGTTATATAAGTCTTGAAATGATTAGGAAACGGTGTCGGTATATATGTGGTTATACTCCCTCTGTACCGGCCCGGTTAATTGTTTACTTATTCCATTTTTGGGTGTTTCAGTCAATTGTTTACCTTTCTTTTTTAGGAATGCATGCTGGGCAATTCGATCTCGATCCACACAAAGAAAAGATAAACAAATGAGTGACAAAGAGGGAGTACTATTTATTTAAGGTTTAGCTTCCTTGTTTTCCTTAATAAATGTAACGTTTTATTTTTCGCGCTTTTTTTAGAAGCGGCTTGAACTTTTTAATTGATGATTTTCATATTTATTGAATGAGTTGTACTTGCACACACCTTGAAATCTTAAACTGATTGCTTTCTGTTGGATATATTTTGCCATTGTAATTGGTAAGGGGTTAGGTAAGTACATCTGTCACTTGGGAATGAGATGAGGCATATGGAGGACATATAACTCTTGCATTCATTTCTCCCTTACAATGTTAAATTCAAGCTTATTATGTTTTGTTCTTGCATGGTGAACTGGGTTTATTATCATGGACAGGGCTGTTTAATTGTCACATTTGTGGATTCGCGATCCCCGGTGCTTGATTAAGAGAAGTCTTTGGAAAAGGCCGGATGAAATCCTAGTGATTTCACAAGTGATTATTAGACTCATCATAGCTCTATATTCTACTTCTGCTGATGATCGAGCAATCTGATCTTCGTGACAAAGCGCAAGAAGCCAAGAACCCTAATCATGGTAACAATAATCAATATGCACTTAACTAAAGAGGAGTTAGCTCTATGCCTCTACATATGCCTTGTCCAATTCAAGTGCATTCCTAAGGTACATAGTTAAGACCCTTTTTGCTGCCGCTATTGGGTTAAGTATACCAATCAGTAAATGCATATAAACTTCTTAGGTTCGATTACCTTTTTTCTTAGCATTCACACCAGGGGTGAACAAAAAGTGGCCCGGACCGGCATGTCCTGTCCAGACTGGAAACAAACCGGTCCAGTTGTCGGGTCCAAAAAAATATGGTGACCGGTGTCCGATCCGGTCCACATTAAAAAAAAAAAGTAACTCTCCTATAAGACCGTCTTATACCATAAGACTGGCCCAATAGGAGAATAGCCCACACTCAAAAAACTCAATTTACCTTATAAATTAGTACCGGTCCGTGTCCCCTCCTAACCGGTCTGGTCCGCAGTCTTGGATTAAGTGTTTATCTGGTCCGCGGATTCAACCGGTCCAGTCCAGTCTGGTCCGGCTTTGGACCGGTGAACACCACTAATTCACACTATATTGTTAGTGGTTTGGATCAATTTTTTCCTAGGTTTATTGACATGAAAACTCTTGTAGACGGGTTGATCACGACTTGCTTATATTCACGAGTTTCATCAATGTCACACATCAGTCCAACACAAGCAAGCCATTGACGGACCGGACGACTACCTTCCCCAAAATTGGAGACTGGATCGGTTAGGAGGGGACCCGAGCCAAAATACTTTAGGTCTGGTTTTTTCAGGAATTATTGGACCTGTCCGGTCAGATTTTATAAGGTGCTAATTAAAAGTTTTTTTTTTTTTTGCTTGGATTGGACCGGAGATTGACTATCATAATTTTTTGGACCTGGATACCGGACCTAATCGGCGTAATGTAACCATTTCGATCTAGTTTATGAACAACCCTAGCAAAGTAGCAATAACAACAAATACGCCCCTCCCTAATTTTGTTTTTAATCCAAGAACAAAACCCTACTCAATAAAAAACCGTATCCACCATTATTTTACCTTCACCAACAATGGCGGCTCCAAATAAAACCTCAAAATTATTTACCTCAAGACTACCTCCTGAACTCATCCTTGAAATCTTCTCTTATCTACCCACCAAATCCCTTGGACGTCTAAGGTACGTTTTCGACGACGAATTTCCGTCATTGTCCAAGTCTCTAGAAACCTATTCGTTTCAACACAAGCATGCATCCAACGTATTGACTAATCCTAAAAATGCAAAACTAATGTTCAAAGCTGAATATTCTTTTGACATTATACACGAAATCGACTCGTACCCGTTTAAGCCACCATCGATTACCCACTCTTATAATTTCGAAAAACTGTTCAAGAACATTCTACCTTATGGCTCAAAAAAATTCGTTGGTAGCGCGGTAATTGGGGGATGTAACGGCCTAATATGCCTCTATTTCAATTTTTACCTTGAACTCAAGAAACCAGATGAGGTTAAATATTATATTGTTTTATGCCACGTGAAACGTTCCATCATCTCATATTATGGAATCCATGCACCAGAGAACACCACGCTATACCGACACCTCAAGGGTTTCGGTTTAAACTGTTTACTGACGATCTACAACTTACTATATTTGGGTTCGGCTATGATTTGATTAATAAAACCTATAAATTGGTTATAGCTGAGGGTGCAATCACACAATTTTACGATTTATCGACTGATACATGGAAAATAGTCGAGACACTAGACATTAATTGGGACAAATTTGGGAATATTAAGCATCATTCATGGCAGTCGAGGCCTCAATTCGGGTACTATCTCAATGGTGCGCTTCATTGGATCATATCGGGTACAAGTATAGTTTCAATTGATTTATCGACCGAGGCTAGTAGTTTTCTAAACATGCCTCATTGTTGCTCTAGCCAAGACGATAAACATAGGTCGAACATGGGTATCGTGAACGGATGTCTGTCAGTTTCGTGTCATCGATTTTTGGCTAATAAGGCAAGTATATGGGTGATGAAGGAGTATGGACGAGACGAGTCATGGACAAACTTATTAAACATAACGTTGACGGAGAGTAGTGATTCAATGATGATAATTCGGCCTCCTTTGTGGGTATCTCATGATGATGAAATGTTGTTCCAATTCGGAGGTAGACTTGTTTATTGGGATCCCAAGGTCCAGGAATTCCATTATGTTGAGGGTTTGAAATTTGACCGTAAATTTCGAGGGATGGTTCATGTCGATACCTTAGTGTCCCCTAAACCCGAGGTCTATGGCTTACTCCGCGACACGACAATGACAAAGTTTTAGTCTTGAAATAATAGGAACTGGCGTAGGTATGTGTTATTTTTAGTAGTTGAATGTTGGTGGAAATTATACTCCATAATTACTTTTTTGATAAATGTAATTATTTTTTGAGAGAGCTTTGATTAGGGATGGTGGAAATTATACTCCGTATCAACTTTCATTCATTATTTTGCCAAATAAATTCATTATACAATGGTGGAAATGTAAATAACTATACTAAGCTAATGGGTAAGATATAAAGTTGTACATAGAGAAGAGGAATCGTGTTTATGATATATAGTGATAGAGCGTTATCGGGTGCATATAAACAATTGTTACGAGTTCCTCTTTAACTCATTACGAGTGAATTCAAATGGGAAACACAAAACCGTAAATTATCATTCAAGAACCCAAATGTAGTAAATAATAAAGACATTTTGGAACTCTGAGAAATTGAGCAAATTTTACCTTTGATGTATGTAATGTATTTAACTGCAATTTACATTAATCAATACATCTATATACTATTACTATGAGATTCGTAAAATAAAGGAAAATATATGAGGCGATAGAAAATAAAATAGTACAGTATAATTAACGGGGCGTGCTAAATCCCGCGCATAAATTTACTTAATCCCGTGCTAATTACAGACTTCTTCCTACTTTGTCCCTCTCATTTCTTACTCACAAACAAACAAAATAAGAGTGAAAAAGAAATTAAACAAAACATCGACACCACCACCCTACCACTCCCTCCATAGCTCCGACCACCCCTACCCCAACCTATCTAGGACCGACGCTATCCCCTACAACCACCGCAATACACCTCTAGACGCCGCCGCACCACCTTCCTTCCCCCAGATCTGACGCCCTATCAACCACCACCACACAAACCCTAATTGAATTATGATGTAGATTATGAACTAACCCTAGTAAAATTAATTTAAAAACAAAATACAAATGCAAGAAACATTAGGAAACAATTGACTCATTCATAAAAACCCAGCCAATTAACAATGAAATTCGAAAAGTGATGGGTGGTAAGGAAGGTGAAAGGATGGCGGCGTCGATTGCTAGTGCACGGAGGAGGGCTTGGCGCGTCCCTAGGGGTGTGGAGGGGTGGTCGACGCGGGGTGGGAGTGTGGAGTGGTGGTCTGCGGCTCGGGAATGGTGGTTGGGGAGGGCGTTGGTTGTTTGGGGTTTAATCTCCATTGTTTCTCACTCTTATTTTTCTTTTGGTTGGGTGAGAAATGAGAGGGGTATAATTGGAATAACGGAGAAAAATGCGCGGGATTGAGTAAATTGCGCGGGATTTAGCAATTACGAAATACACAATCTTTCAAATTCATTGTGAGACATTCAAAGTCGAATAGGTAAACAAATGAACGGAACCAGGCGAGTATTGGTAATGTTTTCTTCTACAAGGTGAAGGCAAAAGATTCAACCCAACGACACCCCCACGAAGAACAAAACCCTACTTATAACCAAAAACACTAAAACGAAGAACAAAACCCTACTTATAAAAATAAAAAATAAAAATAAAAAACTACCATTGAATCATTGATTACGTACCTTCATCAACCATGGCGCCTCCAAATAAAACTTCAAAACCATTTTCTTCAAGACTACCTCCTGAACTCATCCTTGATATCTTCTCTTATTTACCCACCAAATCCCTTCAACGTCTAAGGTACGCTTTCGACGACGAATTTCCGTCATTCTCCAAGTCTTTAGAAACCATTTCTTTTCGAAACAAGCATACATTCAACATATTAACTAATCCTACACATGAAAATTTCCTGATTGAAGATAAAACGTCAAGCAACGTTATACACGAAATCGATTCGTACCCGTTTAAGCCACCTTCGATTACCCACTCTTATAATTTCAAAAAAATATTTGAAAAACATTTACCATATAATTCAAAAACATTTTGTGGTAGAAAGGTAATTGGAGGATGCAACGGCCTAATTTGCCTCTATTTCCAGTTTTTCCGTTCACAACTCGAGGAACAAAATTGGTCCCGATGGAGCACGCGTTCTAAGCTACGTGGTAAAACGTTTCGTTATCTCAAATTATGGAATCCATGCACCGGAGAGCACCATGCTATACCTACGCCTCAAGGATTACGGCTTAACTTGTGTAGCCTTTCCTTTTCAATAACTATATGTGGGTTTGGGTATGATTTGGTTAATAAGACCTATAAATTGGTTATAGGTAAAGGTTCAATCACACTATTCTATGACATATCGACGGATGCATGGAAAACAGTTGAGACAGTTCGCATTAATTGGGATAATTTTCGTAATTTTAACCCGTTTAGTTTATGGGAGTTGAAGCCTCAATCCGGGTACTATCTCAATGGTGCACTTCACTGGATCGTATCAGGTACGAGTATAGTTTCAATTGATTTATCAACCGAGGTTAGTAGTTTGCTAAACATGCCTCATTGTTGCTCTACCCAAGAAGATGGGCATCGTTTAAACATGGGTGGTGTTAAAGGATGTCTTTCAGTTTCGTGTCATCGATCGTTGGATAAGACGGTAAGTATATGGGTGATGAAGGAGTATGGAAGAGAAGAGTCATGGACAAACATTTTAAACATAATGTTAAGGGAGAGTGATATGGTTTCTGAACCTCCTGATTTAATGTCAATTAGACCTCCTTTGTGGGTATCTCGAGACGATGAAATGTTGTTTTTAGTCGGAGGTAGACTTGCTTATTGGGATCCCAAGGCCGAAGAATTCAATTATGTCGAGGGTCTCAAATTTCAACAGGGATTTCGAGGGATAGTTCATGTTGACACCTTAGTGTCCCCTAACCCTGATGTTTATCGCTTAGGCCGTGGCAACAAGGGCGAAGTTTAAGTCTCCAAATAATTTGAAACTGGTTAAGTCTGTCATTTGTGACGGTAACAAGCTTGTGATGACTCACAAATTCGATTTAAATAATATTGAAAGGGAAAGAATGTTATGAGAGCTTATAATAAGCTTGTGACTGTCACAAGCAAGACTTGTTGTAAGTCTCTTGTTATTTTAAGGTGGAATTTCTAGACTGTTGTTTCGTTTTCAACTTTCAGCATCCTCTGTTTCATTTATTTGTTTACCTTTGATTAAAATGATTTTACAAGTATATAAAAGTTATATAAATGATTAAAGCGCAGGGATATATTATTTTTCTACTTCTCCTTAGCTTACATGCTCGAATGAAAATGGATTTACAATGATCAAGATGTAAATAACTATGCTAAGCTAATGAGTACGATATAATGTTGTACAAGGAGGAGATGAATAATGGTGTTCATGTCTAAAACTTGTAGCTTGAAGTTTAGTACTTTGTTTGATGAACTTGTAGCTAATGAGGAATATGATATAGTAAGGGGTATTTTGGGTATTTTGGGTATTTATATAATCGTAAGTCGTTAAAATGTAATTGAGGCGATACTTGACATAAACCGTCGATAGAAAAATTGAACATAATATGTGGTTAGATACAAAAAAAAAAAAAAAAACTAAATATAATGTTCTTTTATTATATACACCTCTATTTCAATCAATTCAAGTAGTTACAATATAATAGAAGTCTCCAATCGAGATAATTATAATCGGATGAAAATCAGCGAGTTTCTTTGTACTCGTACATTTATTCTTCTAACTTCAAAGCTATAAAAGTTATACTTCCTCTGTTTCAGATAATAGTTTACTTTTGTGAGGAAAAATAAAGCAAATGTAAATTATTGACGGAAACGGGGGAGTACATACCATACTAAGCTTTTTTACCATGTTACTGAATTAGCTTTATAGCTTACAAAATAACTGAACTAAATTTAATGTTGAAGAAGCTAAATAACTTTGTGACAAAGCTTATAATCGGTTGTATAAGTCAATAACTAGACAAGAGTGATTTGCTAATGATCCGTCATAAGTCTCTATATTGGATACGAGTTATTCGTCAGCAATCGTTGGTGCCAACAAAAAGTAAATTTCCTATATCAAAGAGACAAAGAACTTATATGGACATTTAACAACTACTTGAAGGGAATATTAATTTTATTATTTTTATAGACATTCAACCCAAAAGAGTTATATATATGTATGGTCACGAACCCTAATTTGATCTCATACCCTAATTCCATAAATACTCTCCCTTCCTAAATCTTAAGAGCTTCACCAAAACCATATTTACCGTAATCAACAATGGCGGCTGCAAATAAAACACAGAAATTATTTAGTTTGAGATTACCTCTTGAACTCATGCTTGAGATCTTCTCATATTTACCCACCAAATCCCTTCAACGTATAAGGTACATTTTCGATGACGACTTTCCATCATTCTCCGAGTCTCTAGAAACCTATTGGTTTCGAGACAAGCATACATTCAACATTTTAACCAAACCTATACAACATGAAAAGTTCCTGATCGAGGATAAAACTAACAGTAACATTATACACGAGATCGACTCGTATCCATCAATTACCCGAAACTATGATTTCGAACAAGTATTCGAGAAAACTTTACCGTATAAATCAAAGGCATTGTATGGTAGTGCGGTAATTGGGGGAGCTAACGGCTTAATTTGCCTCTATTTCGAGTTTTTCCATCTACTCAATGAATCGTGGAAAAAGGTACTCGACAGGTTTCATCATCTCATATTATGGAATCCGTGCACAGGAGAGCACCATCCTATACCTACGCCTCAAGGGCTCGAGTTTAACTTTGACAATCACAGTCATTGTCGAACTATATGTGGGTTTGGCTACGATTTGGTTAATAAGACCTATAAATTGGTTATAGGCGAAGGTGAAATCACACAATTTTATGATCTATCGACGAATTCATGGAAGATAGTTGAAACGATTGGCATTAATTGGAACGGTTTTGGACATTTGACATCACCTTATTCACGTCACTCGAAGCCTCAATTTGGGTATTACCTCAATGGTGCACTTCATTGGATCGTATCAAGTAAACAAATTATCTCGATTAATCTATCAACCGAAGTTAATAGTTCTCTAAACATGCCTGATTGTTGCTCTAATCCCGAATACAACCATCGTTTGAACATGGGTGTGGTGAAAGGATGTCTTTCGGTTTCGTGCTATAGATTTTTGGCTAGTGAGGTAAGTATATGGGTGATGAACGAGTATGGAAGAGAAGAGTCGTGGACAAACTTATTAAACATAAAGTTGGGAGAGAACGATAGGATTCAGGAGCGTTGTGTGAATATGGTAATTCGGCCGCCTTTGTGGGTAACTAAGGATGATGAAATGTTGTTTTTGTTTGAAGGTGAACTTGCTTACTGGGATCCCAAGGCTCAAAAATTCAAGTATATTGAACATCTTAACTTCGACTATACATTTCGAGGGATAGTTCATGTCGATACCTTAGTGTCTCCTAACCCCGAGGTTTATCACTTAGGCGGTAGCAATGGCAAAGTTTTAATCTCGAAATAATTTGGAATTATTGTAGGTCTGGGGGTATTTTGGAGGGCCGGGGGTAGGCTTTGCAATTTGTTAGTCTCATCAATGTACTTGTTTTGTTTTTCATATCATTCAATTTTAAAGATTTTGAAGATTTTTGGGTGCGACTGGGAAACAGTGAGCCACAGTCGATTATGTTCGTAATACAAGATGTACTCTTTTTACTAATCCCGACACACAAGTAACAGAAACTAATACATAACGCAATACAACTATTACGTTCCATGCCAAAATCAATCTTGTATGTAAAGTGATAAAGCGGACGAGTCAACAAAGGTGCAATAACATGCCTAAACAAGAGAAAGGTTAGGGAATGTCAGCAGCGGTAAGGGAAGTCGCCAGCTATTGGGGATCCTATTTCCTTAGCGTGAAACATTTGACACCGTATCACTGTAATATGTACTGTATCGTTTGAAATAAGGCACATTGTAAGAAAGATACAGTAAAACGATGTGTAACGTCCCACAGTAACCCAACTGTTAAACCAGGTAAACTACCAAGTTCAAAAGGAATTTCGAAATGGCAACAGGACAATTTCATATGAAAACTTTCGAAATGACTGAATGAATGACGGTCGCTTTACTCGTGAACAGTAGGCCAAAATCCAACCATAATCAGGATCTTTCATACAAAAATAAGATCATAGCACAAAGACATGTGACAGACCTTCTAATATGCAGAGCATCCAGCATCGTCTTCCATACGTGAGACACCATTCCAAGAATGGCCTTCCAGTTGATCATTTCCCGAAGAAGGCCCACGATGGTCATCAACATAACGCTTGAGTTCATTTTTATCATGCTGCACCCTGCCACTAATCTCTAAGCACAATCCCTTGCTAAGCCCTTTGCCAGCGCCCTTTCCCTTGTGAGGCCTTTCAATTGGGCCTGGATCAATGAATATGGGTTGCACTTGAAGGCTCGGATTTGGTTTGACGCGGCTTGCTTCTTTCTCATCAGGCGGCCGTAGTATGTTCAGCCCAGATTCCAGCTCAGAAACATCATCCTCATTTATTAATACCTGCACAGACACAAATGTATGTTTACAATACGCTTATATCTTTAAAACAGCATGCTCAGGCAACCTACAATCATACTTGAGGGAGAATAAAAACAGTCAATAACCCAATATGCTTTTATAGTTTTATTTCGCATTATGAACCCCTTTACTTTCTTTTTGAGTGACAACTCTAACTAAATATATTTGTTGCGACTTCTAAAAACAAGAAAGATCAAAAGGCAAGCATTGTTTTACAGAAGTAGGGGGGAAGGGAACAGAAGGGGGGAACAGGGAGGGAGAGGGAACGGAACCTGGGGGTTTTCCCCTTAAAACTTTCTTATGTTAGGAATTTTAGTTAGTGTAATCAGGGGAAAATGGACCACACATGTCCTACAACCCAATTTGCTTACCCCAAAAAAATTGTTTCCCGCTCTTTCC
>JAGPOY010004211.1:0-12178 GCA_018983105.1 Silene uniflora | reverse complement strand
ATCTAATAATTATTGCACCAAAATTTACACCATGGGCTGTGTTCTTGCTCCGTATGGGTTGGATCCATTACCATGATGGCCGTGTTTCGCAGGGCCGTCTTTCTTCCTCTTCAACACAACGGCCCATGTAAACGCCTCTAGAGCAATAGCGAGGGCGCCTAATGCTATGATAATGCCTGTGTAGGTTCTCTTCCACTTCTTTAGAGGCTCCAATATATCAAATCCCTTGTATATGTTGATCACACTTAGAATGATGACTGCGTATCCAATTGCATGATGGTAGATGTTCCAGTATAGTCTATACTTGTGATCCTTCTTTGGCCTCAAAAGTAAGGCAAACACCTGTAGGTTCAAATCCGTCAAACTTCATATTACGAGCAACATTTATTGCAATTTTTGACATAAGTGAAATTTTAAAAATAAAACAACACCCAAATTTTCCACAACTTTGCATTCATACGGTCTTATAGAAGACTTTTTGTGACGAAACTGACTTAAAATCCTCGTCAAAAGATTGAAGATTCATATAGAACTTTCATTATACAGCAAGTCAAAATCCCGTCACAATCGGAATTTAGTGAATTTGTATTGATATTTTGCAGAAACCAAATTAAATCTCCACCTACAAAACTTGTCAAAGGGGGTACAAGAGTAAACTCAACGCCGTTTCTTGTTTGCCTACTTTACCTATTCTGGCAAATCTACAACTACCAACTCCTCTCATTAAAAGATTAGCAAAGAAAATATGAAAAACTACGCAATAAGATGTCATGAACACGTCCTCTACGTTTTAAAAAGACTACTTGACGTCGACGATAGTTGCACATGAAATCCTTTGTCATACGTTGAACCAAATTCATAAATAGACTTCCAAGTCAATACTTCGTTTAATATTATTCCTCTGTTCACTTTAAGGTCAACCACCTTTGATCGAATAATTATTGACTTTAAATTTTACAAGTTTATATTGACTAATAGAATGTTTAACCTTGACCGCATTTTTAAAGATGAGAGTCATTACTCATTAAGTTGTCTTTAGTACCAATCAGGAAAAACCTACTGTTAACCACTTATTTAAGAGAGTAAAGTCACTAGTCATTACCACTCACACTAAACCCTTGACCACTCGCTAGTCATTTTAAGTCGAGTTTAAAATAAATACGGTTAATAACGATTTAGGTTCACTAGTTAAAGTTCAATTTAAATTACTTAAGCAAGAATGTCAATGATGTCATACCACTAATAATTCCATGTTACGTGTCTTTGCTTAAACAATTTGATATATTTTGGTTTGTGTGATTAAATAAGAACATGTCGTGTTAGCTAAGCTTAGCCTACCACACGGGTCAGTGGCCCATCAAACCGTAAGTGTGGTCAGCGTGGGCAACCAAATTTAATAATGACGAACTACTCCACAATCAAGCAAAAAATACACAAACATAGAAATTGCCTAATGATGTAGTAAACATAGAGTGCTAGTTCAATTCTAGCTTAATTAACATCAAAAGCATTAAGGTAGGAGAAAAGCGGAACCTGAAGCGTGGCGAGGCAGAAAAGAATGATCCCAATGTTCCGGTGAGCATGGTAAACTATCCCGACTGATTGACTACCGAGTTTAAGACCTGTGCCCCAACCAGCAACTCCGAGAATATAGGCCGAGGTTTGGCAAGTAATGTGTATGTAAAACCAAGCTGGATCCGCCGACTTGAACACCCTCAAATACCTTGCTATTATGGCTCCTAATGGCATTAGTGTTCCCCAACTTATAGCATTTAGCACTCCGTGTATCTGCAATTTTCATCAACGTCGACCATTTCAATACGAGCCGTAAATTCATAACTGGTTAATTTCACAAAATACTTATCGAGGTACTATACTCTTTTGTTACTCTCACTTGGCTGCAAGTGTCACATACGGTTATTTCCCGTGACATTTTAATCTTTCTAGTCTAAATTAAAGTGTCGGACATGCGACACGAGACTAAAAGTAAAGTGTTGAAGTAACATAATATACGTATAAAAAAGGAATAAAATCTCAATCAAACTAGACACTTTGATCAATTATCACTCTAGTGATTCTTGGGTTGAGTACTCAACAACCAAAGCAAAGTAGACGTCTTTTTGCTTGTTTATTCTAGAAGTAGTTACACTTAACACATGTTCGATTATAATTTTATCATCATCTTCGTGATCAAGCCTACCAAACATGCACTTACTACGCTTGGCATACAAAACCGAAAAGCAATATCCTAAATTATTTTAGTATTCACGGTGGATGCTTTGATTACTTATTGATTGGGTCACTTTATATTACACTAATCATTATTAAGGATTTTCTAGAAACGCAATCAGTTTGGAATTATCGGTATGTCTCAATTATGAGACCGTGTGCGCCCCATATAGAGTCTGATAACGAGTTCAATACGGAGTATTAAACAGCACTAATCAAATTTGTACCACTCGTGAATTAGGGGTTCTTTATCATTAATCTTTTAGTCATCAAATTCGAATGACAAAGTACATTACTATTTACTAAGGCTTTATTCTTTTGAATTGAAATTGTTTAAACTGAACTAAATTAACAACTATAGAGTATGATTCAATCCCATAAAGTACTTATTACACGCCAAACTACTTATGTGAAGCACATTCCGGTTTGCGAGTTGTCCACCAACTTATTACACACCAAACTACCTATGTGAAGCACTTTCAAACTTTAGTAGGTATAAGGTATGTTAGGTGGCTTACCTATTGTCTAAAATAATGGACAATACCATAACACTCATTTAATTCAAATTCACTCTACGCAATCTCCATCCGAATCCTAAAAAGAAATTCAAATGTCTTGACCCCAAAATGTCCCAACCCAAATGGATATAATAACATTATGCACTCAACCTCAGCCCGATGTCTTATAGGACGAAATCTATTGCAAGTGAATATGCAAACTTTTATCACCCATGTATCCAATTTGAACCCGAACTAAACAGGATAGTATCCAGTATCCACATAAAGGACAACAAGTATTGCAATTTGCAAATTAAAAGTAGAAAACTTACATTCTTATTCTTCTGATTAGGGCCAGCAACAGAACCGGAAGCGGTGGTTTGACCCGACAGGAAATTGATAGTGCCACTGGATTTAGTACTGGTTTGAGGATGCATACCTGGATTGCCACCTGATACTGGGCCCACTTGCCATACTTGGTTCACTGTTGTTTTTGGTGGTTTTATTGTTGCCATTATTATTATCTCCTTATTGCCCCTGCTAATCGCTGTTAACTTCGACACCTGTGTCAGTATTAGCCAGGGTCAGCATCGTCATTTTGGTATGATGGCTGGGTCATGACGTAAACATGACATTTTGCTGAGCTCATAATTAGATTGCTTTCTACAAGTAGAAGCAAATCAAGCGTCGTAACTTGGAGTAATTACGGTTTCGTTGTCCATCGTAATCACCAAAATTCAATAAAATCAACAAAATAAGGAATACTATAGACCACAGACTCACATAGTACTAAAAATATACCGAAAGTATAAAATTCTTCCTTTGCCATGTTCGATTTAGAAGCAAATAAAGCGTCGTAACTTGTTACTCTGTTAGTCTCTCATTATTGTCAAAGACCTTTTATTTAAGTACGAAGATACTCGTTTATTAATAGCAATAAATAACCTATTTGTATAAACAAACCATTTCACATTGTAAATACGTCTTATTCTATAATGTGTTCACTTTATACAATATTAGTTCTGATAAATTATTTTGATTGTCAACTTTTTTGAAAATATATACTCGTATAAGTAAAAAGTGAAACAATTTTTTTACTTTTTTTTTTGAAGAAAACCTGCAAGAGTGCAAGGGCTTAGACATGTTCTACTCCCTCCCACTTATTATAAGTGTCCCGATGTCGGAATGGCACGGGAATTAAGGAAATGAGTTAAATAATGTAAAGTATTGTTAGTGGGGTGAGGTAATTGGAGAGAGGGAAGGTAGTGTGAGGTATTATTGTGAGTGAAGTGATTAAAATAAGTATTGTTATAGGGTGAAGTGGGGTATTGTTGTGGGGTTGAAGTGATTAAAATAAGAATAAAACATTGCCAAAAATAGACAATGAGACTCTTTTGTGAATAGACGGAAATGGACAATGGGACATTTATAATAAGTGGGAGGGAGTATTAGATTACGAATGGCCAAATCACCAATGTCCAAAGGCAACTCGGCACCCCAACTCCGTCGTGCATAGGACCAAGTGAAATAATTTTTTTACTTTGATTAACAGGAAAAGTCGTCTCATAGTATCATTTTTCAAACGTATGCAATAATAATGTAATATATGACAAACTAACTATACAGGATATCGATTAAAATTCACAAAATTTGCAATCACCATTAACCAAGGGAAGTTCAAATATAAATTTACCATATTGATTGATTGCTATATGAAAAAGGATACAAATAAATGGCTAATTTAAAATTACACGACAAACTTAACTCGTACTTACCTAGCTTTTACATTTATATGAGGTTTTAAAAAGGATACGAGTAAATGGCTAATTTAAAAATGTACAAAAGTTAGTCATCCCCCTTATACTAAAAGATTAAGCTTTCTCACTATTTTTCCCTCCAAAAGAAATCTCCTTAAATAAGGAAATAAATGAGAGCTCATTTACTATTATATATTTTCATTTAGTTATAATCTTTTAATGAAACTATAAATTTTTTTCTTTAAACTATAAATTATTATCTTTTAATTAAAATTAAAAGTAAAATCATATAAATCACAAACTTTAAATTGCTAAATCTTTTTTCAGTGTTAATATTTATTACAGAATAGCTTGACACATATTTTGTACAAAACAAAACTATAAAGTGATATTATTAGCTTGGTAAAAAATCATTAAAGTTATTTTAAGAAAATTTATAAAAAGAAATCATATGTTTTGTTCAAAAAAAAAAAAAATTCATTAAAATATTTACATTTCGTAACTTTTACTCAATTGTCTTAGATAGTACTGTATTTGTTTATTTTTTTTCTCTAATATCAAAATATAATGGATATAATATGAAAAATTAATGAAGTGTCAATTTTAAATCTCTAAGTAATACACTAAAATCGTACTAAAAAAAATTAATACACTAAAAAAATATAAAACTCTATAAATACCGCGCATGTATTGCGCAAAGGACACAACTTAAATGGCTCTGTTCTTTAATTAGAAAGGAACTCAATTGAACCGAATATAATAGAGCCGGGTTAAACTGAACTGAATTAATAAAGAGGGAAATTGAACTGAATGAAGTTAACTAAATTAAATCAGAAATAATAGGGTCGTAGTTTATTTCCTACCGTACACGCTAACAAAGTAAAGGTGAGCATAAAATGGAATTAATACTGAATAAGAGAGAATTTGAAGATATTGTAAACTAGACGTAAAAGGAAATGGAACATAATACCCATAAAGAAATAGACTAACTAAACAATATCAAATCATAAAATTTTCCAACATAAGAATGTTTTTATATTATACTGCAATCATATTACTCCTATTATACTACTCCGTATTATGTTTATAGGGATTTATTGTTATATCATAAAATGAAGTGTAGTTGTTAAGACTTAAACTAAGATATTCTGTTAATAAATTACGGGATCAAATCCCTTTATAATATACTGATATTGCGCCTCATTTATATTGTCACTGTAAAATGAAATGTGAATACTACCTGTACAACGGTCTTAAATAAGACAAATCGAACTAATTTTGCGTTACATAACGCGTGGCTTAAATACCACGCCCCCTTAATTAATTTATACGTTTTCTCTAAAAGAAAAATTAATCACTTAATTGACGGAATAAACAACTAAATCAAATAAGAATAAGAATCTAAATTAATTTTCTTTAACATGATCAAATTTTGAAACAATTTCGTAAATTAAAAAAAAAAAAAAAAAAGCACAAACCTTAAAACTTAAATCGTTTTTAGGAAGAGTGGTACCGTAACCACTCTGAGCAGATGGGATCGCTGAAGTATAAGCATACATAACACCAGAGGAATTCTGAAGTGCTACCAATGATTGTGCCCCAAGCATCCCCTGTCCAGTTGGATTAAGAGCCCACGCAACCCAATTCGAGGACGGGTTTACCCCGGTGGCTCGGAACGCGATATCCGCGGTCCCAGCCACCGAGTCATATGTCCAGTATAAGTATGAGTTCAATTCTGGGAGGTCATTACAAGTTGTGTATTTTTTGTTGTTAGGTGAGAAACTTTTGCATGATTGTGCATTTGTGGTTGTTAAACACAAAGAGAGTTGGATTATAATTAATGCTAATGATAATAATACATGATTTCTTTTGATTGTTCTTCCCATTATTATTGTTTTTTTGTGTTTTAAATTGATATGGGTTTTTGGGTATTTGAGAGGTTAGCAAAACAAAACAAAAATGTGAGGTTATGGAGTAAGGGTGGAGGGAATATATATAGGGAGAAATAAGAGAGGGTTCAAAGAAAGAGGGATTATTTTCAAGGAAGGTTCTAATATGAGTGTGATTTGGTGAGATTGTGGGACTCAAGGTGAGAAAGTAGGCCAAAAAAGTTTGGGTTAGTTGACTAGTTCATGAGTAAGTTAGACAACAATATTTGGTCTCTTACTCTTTGGGTGGGAATGGAACGTATAATGTGGGGGTCGACTTAAGAGGAGACTTAAGTCTCTGACCACACCACACCACACCACACCACACTCCACAAATAATTTTAATTGTATTTATAATTTTAAAGGATAGAAAATGAGATAGCAACGCCACCGGGTGGTACACAGATTCAGTATCAACGATGGCGTCCCCTATCTACTCGACCGAGTGACACCTACTTAGTCGAGTCCCTTATCTACTCGAGCCGAGTGACACAAAACATAACCGGGAACTTTGTCATAAGCCACTCGGTCGAGTACACTTGGTGCCACTCGGCCAAGCGCCTTAAGACCACTCGATCAGGTCACCAATCTTTAAAAAAAAAAAAAGGAGTATTATAGTGATAGTAATTCAAAGTGGCAACTAACAGATTCAAGGCATAAGTACAACAAATCTTCACCTTGACTTGAATCCTCTCACAACTAGAGGTGATCATGGGCCGGGCCGGGCCGGGTTTGGGCCGGGTCGAAGCATAAAATTAAGTCCAATTGTGCGGGTCGGGACGGGTTGGGCCAAATGTGTGGGCCTATTTTTTCGGCCCAACCCCGACCCATGCGGGCTTATAGCGGGCTTCGGGCTAATTCGGGCCGTATCGGGCTTATTATCTTTATTCTTCAAATGACTACAAATCCTCATTATGTAATTAGATACTGTGTCTTTTATTTGTTATCAAATGTTTCATATATAAATATGTGATTTTTCTAGTATTGTCAATATAAGTAGAACATAATGTGAGTTTTATGTACCATCTTGGAATGATTCATACAAATAAAATGCACAATTTTAGTAGTTTAATAATGTATATCAGTACGTGCTCACTTTACGTTGTTATAGTGTTGTACTTGATATATGATGTCCATTAGACTCAAAATTTTTGAGTTTCATTTACTAAATAGAAATTGGTTGGTTAAATTTCTTATTAACGCTTATTTACATCCTTAAATTATACATACTAGATTTCATGCCCGGCCGTTGGCCGGGTAATATCAAAAAATATTTTCTAATATTTATCTTGAGATTGTTGCTTTGAAAATATTTTATAACGAATATCCACCTCTAATTTGGTCAATATGTTTGGGAATTGTTTACTCTCCAAGGAACTCCATGGTATTCATTGCTCTTTTGGATAGACCATTTTGCATAATGTTTGGCGTCGAACACCTGGGATCGTGGTTGATACAGAGTTTTTACATATATGATTCAGATCAAAATTGTAATGTCATTATAGGCATTGTGTAAATATTAGAGAAATGGTTTTTTTGCTTAAATATATACATTTTAATCAAAGGCAAATAAATGAAGGAAATTAAGGAGTAGTAACATAATAATAACAAACAATATTGAGGAAAGGGAAATCTATTGTGGGTTATAATATAAAAAGTGTTTACATATATAAATAGACCTTATATTCTACTCAAATCGATATTGTGCAGTTGTGCAGATAGAATTCTCTTATGTTCAAAATTATATAACTTTTTTTAATTTTATAAGTTGAAAGCAAAACGAGGTTTGAGTTCAGTTCGACATTCAAATTCGAGTAAAAACACTTCTAACTTTTCTTTGTTGGAGATTATATGATTATATATGGCTTGATTTATCTTGCTTACATACGTTGAAATCATTTGTACGGTGTTAAAGTCAAGTGACAATCTTTGTTATTCAATATTTCACAACAATAAGAAACTTTTATATGTTGGAGTTGTGGTTCTTGCGATAACAAATTATAGCATTGTAATCTTTCCCAAAAATTAATAAATTGTTCACCTACATAATAAATAAAAATATCTTATTATTATAGACGAAAGTATGAAACGTAGGGTAAGCTTAATTAAAACAAAAATAAATTAGTGTAATTCCTCTCCAATTAGCTTGTTGATGTACGGAGTAGTATTTATCTTATACAATAATTTTTTAATTAATTTATAATTTACTCCATGGTAGTTTGATTTGGAGATTTTTTATGGCTCAATAAGTTTTTCTTTGAAGTGTACAACAATAATATTAATAATTCATTAATTGATTATATAGGCATAGGGTAAAATATATACAAATAGTTCAAATGTTAAAATTGGTATGCAAGCCGTTTAATGTTGAATTCATCTCTTCAATTGCATGAAAGTGTACTTTTTTATTAGTCTTAGCAATTGCATGCATGAGAATGTATATGGAGCATTGCATCACTTACATTAAACAGTTTTACAACCATTAGAACGCAGGAAGGAACTTTGAGATCTATTTTTGCGGTTCGATATCTTTGACGTTGTCATGGTTATATCCCGAAGTTTAAATTTTCTAGAAGCACAAACAGTACCCGAAAATTATCTTTTTATCGCTTGGCAATTACATCGCTTATGTTCAAATACTTTTACCACCATATATAAACACCAGGGATGAGTTTTAGCTAGATTTTAGCGGCTTGACATCTTTAACATATAATTGTATATCAGTGTTTGAATCCATATAAAATTCTTCTATTTAGGTAGAGTTTATGATTAGGATTAGGATTCTATTTTAATACACGGTATCATCATCTAACCAATTCAAACATGAAATCCTAAATCTTCAACCTTTACACGTTATTAATGAATGAAGTTTTCTTTCCAAATATTAACATACGAATGTTCATCTGCGGTCTGTCCATCGAACGTCTAAGGTCCTATTTAATAAAAAAAAGATCCGTTCACGAATATCCAAGCTATAATCTTAACTACCATAATTAAGGTATATACATCTCAAAATGTTGAAAATTAAATATGAATGAAAAAACATTAAACAATTTACAAAAAAATGTGCATATTATGAAGTACTACCTTGTCTTAAAGAAGAGGACGACTACATACGAATTGTGCTATTGTTGGGTGGGTTAAACATCTCATTAGCTTCGATGACCTGAAAAAAAAAATATATTAAATCTTGCATTATTAGAGTACATGTAGTGACAATTTGATATACTTGTCAGACACTAAGCGAGCACAAAAAGAGTTGACGTTGAACCTAAAAAGAATGGTAATTAATAATCTAAATTCGTTAAGGCCGGGTGGAAACTGCATCATAAAAATCGAAAAAGCAAACGGTTTATATATATAATAAAATTTGATGAACTCCATAGTTGCATTCAAGTCAAACACTTGATAAGGCCTTACGTAAGGTATGCTGCAACCAACATTGCATAAATTTTTATTTTAATAGATTTTTTTTTTTAATTTAAGTTAAATAACATCTTTTTAATATTAATTTATTATAATTAATAACTTTTTTATTTTATATACACATAATTTAGAGTAAATTAAAAATTACTCCCTTATAAGTTGCACTTTTCTAAACTTACTCCCTTATAAGTTTGTTTTTTAAAATTACTCCCTTAAGTTGACTTCCGACAAAAAATTGCTTCAAAATTAGTTCTCAGGTGAAAAAATAAGTAAATGGACGAAATTACCCTTCGAAAACATTACTCTCTTCCTCAACCAAAACAACTTCTCAGTCACTCTCTTCATTCTCTTCCTCATTTCCCTGATCCACCCTGCGGCCACCAACCACCACACCACCGCACAACCTTCACCACCATACCACCGTTACCCCAAACGATCTCCAAACATCTCCGACGACCTCTCTCCCGTTACCCCTCCTCCACGCACCAGCATCCTCATCTGAATTTGCGACAACAAGCAGCATCGACCTCCCTCTCCCGCCTAACACGCCGACAACTATCTCAACCAGCCTCACCGCACAAATTCAAAGCTAGCTAATAATAACTCCGGGACGTTGTCGGCAAAATTAAACTCCAATCGGGCGAGAAAGGAGAGATAAGGGCGGCTGGTGGGGTTCTCATGAGGAAGGGGAAGGGCTGGTGGTGGGGTGTTAAAGAGGAAGGAGGGGATGGCTGCTGGTTGGGCAGTTAGGCGAGATAAGGGAGGGAGATAAGGGATGATTTTAACATAAAAGTGAAGGAATTTAAGGGCATTTATGTCCTAAATTTAGAGAAATTGAGGGAAAATTTAGAAAGAGACGGAAATACTCACCGGAGTTGAAAAATGGTAGCAATTTTTGGTCTGAGGTTAACTTAAGGGAGTAATTTTAAAAAACAAACTTATAAGGGAGTAAGTTTAGAAAAGTGCAACTTATAAGGGAGTAATTTTTAATTTACTCCATAATTTATTGAAAAAAAGTAACAGCCAATGAAATTTCTCGAAAACTTCCTCTTTTAAGTATATAGATAGAAGTTCGAAAATCTTGCATATGTTCGGGTCAGGTCGGGCCAAAATCCGGGTCTTGTAGTTGGCCCAAACCCGGCCCTAATATATGAATCGGGCCTGCGGGCTGCGGGCCATGGGCTTTTCGGGCCTAAAATCAAAGCCCAAACCCGGGAAAAAATCGGGCTGGGCCGGGTCGGGCTAGCGGGCCTGAACCATTTGATCAGCTCTACTCACAACCAGACAAATGTACCAAATGCACCTCCACATATGTCAAATGCACCAGAAACCCTTCACCCTTCTACCGCAGATATTACCCACGACGGGCTTAATAGACACTAAGGCCTCGTTTGCATTGGTTACCTTGCTAATTCATGGGAATTTCATAATCCCATGAATTGTGTTTTTTAAAGCATGTTTGGTTACCCATTTTCTTGTAAAATGGAGGAATTTACAACTCCCTTGGAGTTTCCAATTCCTACATAATGGGGGAGTTTAATTACCCACCCCCTTTATGGTCATTGGAAACTCCTACATCATTTGCTAATAAAATTTACACATTTGCCCTTTTTAAAAAGAAAAATTAGATGTTAAAAATATTATGGAGGGGTATATTGGTAATCAGAAATTAAAATCACGTGAATTGATACGATTTAACCAAACAATACAGGGGATTTTAATTCACGGGAAAAACAAACTCCCTAGAGGCAACCAAACATGTTTTTGTTAATTCATGTGAATTTTATACGGGAGTTGAATTCCAGTGAGTTGCAAATTAACACAGGAATTCAACACCCGCATGAACCAAACGAGGCCTAATATTCAGCAAGTCCAAACAATGTTGAAACTTGTTACGTGGCTTGGTAAACATATCATATGGGTTATTAGCAATACCCACTTTATTCACCTTAATAATTTGCCCACTTCGTAGAGAACAATAGCTGACATTAATGTGTTTAGTTCTCTCATGATGAATTTGATCCTTAGCATTGTTTGATCTTGATTCAGACCCCAAGTATTTACCAATCCCTTTAACTAGATTCTCTCTATAGCTACTGTCTGTTTGGCCCAAAACCCGCGCGTTGGGCTACTGGGTTGAAGAGCACGACTCGAATAGGCCCATCAGAAGGGTACTCCAGCAAAGGCCCTAGATTGATCAGCAAAGGAACGGGTGAAGAGAACTAGGCCCATGTACCGGAATAGATATCCACAGATATCTATTGAGGTCGGTATCTTGAAGCACACGAAAGGAGAATTAGGGTTTGAAGGCTATATAAGCCGAGTTCTCAGACGAAGACAG
>JAGPOY010004210.1:0-13676 GCA_018983105.1 Silene uniflora | reverse complement strand
GCTTAATACCTCAGCTAGGCAGCTAATGGCTTATTAGCCTGACTGCCACAAGGTGACTGAATAATTAACTAATAGGTGTTACTTATCCACTTAAATGCTCTTGGCTGCAATTTTCGCAGAGTTCCTTAAAATAATACTCCCTCCATCCCAATCATTTGTTTACGTTTTTATTCTTTGTGAGGGGTATTTTTAATCAAAGGTAAATAAATGATTGAGACAAAGGAAGTAGTTTTCAATTGACTCAAAAGTCAAGTTGCAGCTATAGTTTAGATTTTAAATGTATTTCTTCTTCGGCAGATGGGAAGCTGGTCCAAAACCGATAGATGGTGTATGGGCTCCATGGTGGTATGGAAGTGTCCATAAATCAACAGGTTTTAAAACAGAACGCAAATATCCCAAGGTTTGGTCTTCTGTTTTCTTTCAGTTTTGTCTAATTCATTGATACTAATCTTAATAATTGGGTATGAATAGTAGGTGCTTCCTTATGGGAAGGTTCACGCTATATCATTCAAAAAATATTTTTTACTTTTGAGTTGTTCTGAAATTCATACTATTTTTAATTACTGAATGGAATTCACCTGCAAGAGTGTAATCGTGGTAACTTCTTCTGTAAAATAAAATGATTATAATGAAATTTCAAGAATATATTTTGGCTATATGCCTATATCCCCCATGTGTCTGAATGTTAAGATGCTGTTGAATTAGTGCGCTCTGATTTGTATTTTCCTTTAACTGTAGCAATGTTTTGATTTTCAGTGGCTTTTCCTTTCGATAATTCTATTCTATTTTCATGTCTCAGCCATTTCCACCTTCGTACTATGACTTGTTGGAACAATGTTTACCATTTTATGACTTCCTTAAGCGCCGTGTTAAGCGATCATTTTCTCCTTTGAGTCCATGCTTACCCTCTCCCAGTCTTCCTGTGCCAGCAAATGAGAAGCTGCTTGCATGGGTAGGGGATGCGATTTTACCGCGTGAAAGTGCAAAGGTAACTACAATATTCAGAAGCTATATATCTGGGGTTCTTTGACTTCGTTTCTTTTTTATTTTTGTTGAGTGTCTTGATTTATTTTTCTTGTATTGGTTATTGCTTATGCCCTAACCACATGAATCTTTGTTGCCTTTTTTTTGTACTGCTGCCTGTTCAAGGTTTCAGTTTTTGATTCAGTGGTACAAGGGGGTGATTCAGTCTGGGAAGGACTCAGAATCTACAAAGGAAAAATATTTAAGCTTGAGGAGCATCTGGACAGGTCAGTGAAAATTGGAGCCAAAGACACTTTTCGTTGGCTCTTGATGATGATGTGTAGTAATAAAATAAAAGGGCTTGCTAAATTGATTGTGCCTTTTTTTGGGTCAACTAGCAGTCATTCTGTGCAATGTTCAACGCAATTTACATTATGGGTCATCCTGAAACAACATGCTGTAGATGTTGTCACATTGTTAAGACTGCGTACATCCAACCCCCTCATTATCCTGTCCTTCGTGGGAGCACTTGAGAGAATGGTGTAATTTTGTAATTTCTACCTGTGACAGCTTTTTTTAAGACAGAGATCTCTATTTTTTGAAGTCTAAATAAAAGAGTTCTCGTGAATGATGTGATCATGATTGGCACGCATTATTTCTAACTCAATATGGGTTGTAAACTTGTAATGTTGATACCTTGTTTTGGACCAAATATGGCTTCTGCAGATTATTTGATTCAGCAAAAGCTTTGGCGTTCAACAATGTTCCAACTCKCGAGGAGGTGATTATGGCTGTATATTGAATGATTTTCACCTACAGAGCCATACTATTTGCTCTTACATATACATATCCTCAATGCAGGTGACGGAAGCTATAGTTACCACTCTTATAAGGAATGGCATGTTCGATAATGCCCATATTCGCTTAAGTCTAACTCGTGGGAAGAAGGTGATTTTCTTTTCTACGTCCATTTCGTAGATGTTAAGTCTAGACATTTCTGGAGAGAGTAATGTGGAGTTGTACTTCATGATACGATCAACTATTTTATCATTGTTATTCTGATTGATGTTGGAGCTTTTGCTTTTAACTTCCGCATTTGATAAAAATATTGAATCTAAAACAAGTAGCTTTTATTTCAAGCTCTCTAGTGCTTAATTTTGAGAAGGTGAGATGGAAGCGGACCCTCACTGGCTGGACCATTCTGGGGCCAAGCCTTGCAAAGTAGGCTGGCCTCAAGGAGTAAGGGAAAATAGTACCCATAAAATGTCTCTTTAGTGAGCCCTGAGCTTAGTTTAAACTCTTGTTAGATGATACTGTTGTTAGATATGCTCCCCCATATAGCAGTCATATACATTGAAATGTGCTTTCTAACAAACCGTTTTTATATTATGAAGGTTTCTTCTGGAATGAGTCCTGCATTCAATCTTTATGGCTGCACCTTGATTGGTAATTTTACATGGCTTTTAATCTTCTTCATAAGTTTGCTATTTTTTGTACTTATTTTTAAAAAGCTAATTAAAAAGTGATGGATAGCATGAAGTAACTAGGATGTTAAATAAAAGAAATATAGTCAATAATTTGTGGTTAGGAACTTGTTTCTTCGATCATGTCAGGTGCTCAGATGGGTTTCACAAGACTCATTGATTAATCAAATGCCTGATTCTTCAACTATTTTTGGTCTTGAGTAAATTATTATTATTCAGTTATATAACCACCCTTAGCTCCAACGAGAAACTATTATTTATTTATTTCTTCTCTATTTCCGCAGTGCTGCCAGAATGGAAGCCACCTGTGTATGATAACACGAAGGGTATAGTGTTGGTCACTGCTTCTACCCGACGAAACTCTCCAAATGTATGATTTCTTTTACTTTTTTGTTGTGCATATTTCAGAATTCAGATAGTTTTTCCCTTGGTCATTCAGTCTCCAGAAGAAACTGATGTCACTATGTATGGTGTTCAAGAATTAAGAGTAGGAGTAAGTCCTGAATGGCGCAAACCAAATAGTGCTTAAAGGCTAATTTGTCTTTTTACAGGATCCATTACAGTCCATGTCATCAATAAATCGATGATCAATGTATAGTCCATTTGACTAAGATCAATTTATAGTCCATTTGACTAACTGTTCTATGTGCTTTTCAGAATTTGGATTCAAAAATTCACCACAACAATCTTCTCAACAACATACTCGCAAAGGTAATGTGGAAAAATGTTGGTATTAATATTTTTCTATGATCAAAATTCCATGCTCCAAAAATAATGCACTTCTATGTCTATCATGTGTCTCAGTTATGGAGATAGACCCTCGTCTCTATCTCATAATTTGTCTGCTACAGATAGAAGGAAATAATGCAGATGCTGATGATGCCATAATGCTGGACAAGGATGGATATGTCTCTGAAACAAATGCGACTAACATTGTAAGAATATTGATTTTCACTCTTTAATGTTTGACTTCATGGTCCTTTTGTGCAATGTCTCATCTTAACACACCGAAAACTCCAAAAGAAAAGATTTTTCCACTTTCACAGTGACAAAAACAGTCTCTCATACTTGTCATTTTATTTCCCCAAGTTAGGTGGTCTCCACGCCTTAATATAACAAGATTATTCCAGCGCCTGCCAATGACGGGGAAGGGGGGTCGTATGTACACAGCCGTACTCGTGTTAAATAACGTCAAGGGATTGCTTAGATAGGTGAAGCTATCTTTTTCAGCGGCGACAACAAATTCTTTTATAAAACCATCAATGTGAAATTTTAAAAAAATACATAAGGGAACAACCGATAATAATGGAGCAAGAAAGCTGACCTATGTTATCAATGCTAAAATTTTCAGAAGTGACCTATGTAATCAACCCTTATGGCATAAAACTATCTTAGAGGAAAGAAACATTAAAAAAACCAAAAATAAAATAAAATTGCAAACTTGATCTTCATTGCACACATGTGATTAAACCTTGATTTCCTTAGATTTTGACTTTGATACCTTGATTTCCTTAGATTTTGACTTTGATTTCTTAATGGTTGGAGGGGGGTGGCAGTAAATCTGAGGACAATCGAGAGGTGATATGGTCCCAAACTCTTTATCTACCAAGCTATATACTCCTGTAGTTGTGTACGGATTTAACATTTGTTTGAACAATGGAAAACCATGATTTTCTGAATCACTCGTACAAAAACTGAGGCCACTAAGGAAGATGCAATTTCCATTCTGAGCTTTTGGATTCTCATTGAAACAAAGTCCCGTTCCCGGCCCAATTTCCATGGAAAATGAAAACCCATGTCCCACAAAGAAAGCCTTATTTCCTATCGACTCAATCTCCACCCATTCAAATTCGTCTTCTTTTTTCGAGATTATTAATTGGTAAACCATGATTTGATTTGTGTCGTGGTGGAGGGTTCGGCATGGGAAGAGCATGTAAAGCCCGCCCGAAGCTTCTACAAGGCGTTTTCGTCCTTGTAAGGGAGTCAAATTATTAGCGTTACCAACATAAAAATTTCCGTCCTTGAAAATCATAGGTGACGCAGCAACTCGAGTCATGCTAAGTGACATATAATCATCCTTGATAACAAAAGCACCTCCATTAAGATCCACCCCCCACAACCTTCCACCATAGCAAATAATGTCGTCGAATTTGGTTGGCTGATGGTTAACTAATTTCCACTCCATTACTGGTGGGTTATTAATATTAATAGTCAAGTGAGCAAGGTCGCCCTTTGATAAAAGAGCTACTGCAACGAAATCAACACCTTTTTCTGTTCCGACAAACCGAGGATTTTTAGCGGTATTGTTAATAATAATATTATTATTAGTAGTAGTGGAATTGGAAAAAAGCACTAGCTTTTGAAAATAAAAAGTCTCTCCAATCCCCCAATTACGAGCATCAACATCCGTCCAAAACTGGAGATAATAAGCTTTGTAAACAATCGATGTTCTGAGACGTTGCAGGTCAAGTTTGTGTGGGGGAGACCAGTCTTTTTTGTGCATAATTCCGGAAGCAAAGAGACGGAAGGGGTAGAAGGCGTGTCGGTCGGGTTTGGATTCCAACACCAAAAAAACAGGGTTTGTGGATTGTGTCTCAAGGGAGTCGTTAATTAGATAGCCAGTATGTTGAGCAATATAGAAATCCATGCGAGAAGCTCGGTGGTTATATGGAGGTGGTGTAGGGATTTTAAGAGGGAAAATACAAGGAAAGGGAGATGGAACAAGAGTTCTCCATAATTTGCATGACGAACGGAACATTTGTACGTCCGCCTCATTCTCTAAACGAATTCCAACTTCTCTCCACAATTCTCTTGGCAGTTCCTTCAACTTTGACCCAACCTCCTCTACTTGTCTCATATTTCTTGTCTAGGGCTCTTTTGCAATATTCTTAATCAAATCATATATGTGTATGTATATGTATATGTGTACGTATACGTAGAGGAAGGATCCGGTGAGTCCAACTAAATATTGAGTCCACGAAACAATATCACGCACTATACAAAACAATATCACGTCCATTTTTTTCGAAATTTTTTTCTTATTTTTTTCAATTTTTTTTTTATCGGAAAAAAATTAATTTGTTTCGGATAATGTAAGCTTGTTTGTAGGGCTGTTCAAAGGTCCAAACCCGGACCGGTTCAGACCGGAGACCGGTTATTCTCTAAAACCAAACCCGGCGACCGGACCTGTGGTGTGTGAACCCGGAACTGGACCGACCCGGAGGTCCGGTCAAAAGCCGGACCGGATCCATGGACCGGCCATTGAATAAAAACTGACAGTTTAGTAATTGCTTTACAAACTTTAATGTCTGTGTTGTCGCGCAATTGGTAGTTTGATTAAATACCACTACCACTTTACTCGTAACTAACTATTCAATCCAATATAAAAGATGGCCACCAAAAATTCAATCCAAAACAAATTGATTCAGCAATATAAAACCAGTCCATATTTTTTGTGACCTGGAGACTGGCCGGTCCGGGTCGGTCCGGTTTGCCGGTCAGGGCCACTTTTTGTTCAGCCCTAGACACATGGATGTTTGCTTGTGTTGACGTCTCTCTTCTTGCAGTTTATGGTGAAAAAAGGCAGAATTCTGACTCCACATGCTGACTACTGTCTCCCTGGAATAACTCGTGCTACTGTAAGTTATACAATCTGCTTTCTCATTTTCCCCTTCACGTTAGCTGAAAGCTCTAGTTTGATCCCCTAGAGTAGACTTTATCCAACTCTTTACTCCCATATGAAAGGAGAAAAAACAGAGTTCAAATTAGCGAGGATCCATAAAGAAGAATACTAGTGAACATTCTCAAGCTTTTACCAACAAAATTTTGCCGGATGATAACCATATCCCTAGAGTAGCCTTTATGCAACAGATTCTTCCATTTGGATTTAAAAATGAGTCTAAACTTCAGACCCAGTTAAGGCTCCCTTTCTCAACAACTATTAATGTACTGACAAGAATCACGATTAAATGGGTCATGGAGTTTGGGTTATGTAGCATTGTAGCCTTATAAGGAAAAAGGAAAAAGGTTCTTGTTAGTGCAGTAACAGCTCGTCAAGGGATGATCATCGCCAAAGTACTATCCTTGAGTTGACTTTAGCTTTAGTTTGTTCTTTAAAATGCATGTTTTGTCATTTAAGGCATTGTTCTCTTCAATTTATATTTGCTGACATTAATTTGTTTGGACTTCTATTTTCGAAAATTTCCTGAACTAGTCTCGATTTAAGTTGTTTCTCACTTCTGTTGGAATTTTTCTTCAAATAAGTTGAAGGGTATATATAAGACTGTTTTTGTATGATTTGAACTGCCTTTGCTATTGGGTCCTGAGTAAAGTTGTAAGCTGTTAAAAATCAGCATTTCAATGTCTAGGTCATGGAACTTGTGGTGAAGGAAGGTTTTCTTTTGGAGGAGCGGCGAATTAGCCTTTCAGAGTTCCATACAGCAGATGAGGTATTAATTTTAAGATTGCTGATTCATTTCTATGAGTTGAAGCAGCAGTCTTATCTCCTTATACTTAATTAGAACGCATGGTATTTGGATATTGATTATCTTAGATTCTTAGCCCTGCACTTTTGACACCAATGTTTGTTTCGAGTGTTTGGACATGCTATTTTATCATTGGTTCTTGACTTCTTGTTTATTATGTGATCATGAGTGTTGGACAACATGTGGTGTTTCCAGACTCGATAAACTATAGGATCCCTCTGCTATTGTGTGTAACGTCCCCTAGTGACTCAACTAGCTATATGTAATGGGGTAGATGAATGTCAAACTTTACGCTGGTTAATCGCGTAACTTCTGCATTCTGTTTATAGAACAATGCTATCCATCCCTTAATTGTGCTTATGGAAGATAATGCTTGTATGAAAACCTTTTCAAGAGCTCCCTTTTGTCAGTTTGTAGGATCAATAACTCACTTTCTTTTCAGGTTTGGACAACTGGAACCATGGGAGAACTGAGCCCGGTAAGTTTTGCACTTGAGGACTCAAAACATAAGATTTTGACCATATGGTTGAGTGTTCATGTGTTTATCTCTTGCCAGGTCGTAAAAATTGATGGTCGTTTGGTCGGAGATGGAAATGTGGGACCTGTGACACGACAGCTGCAGAATGCTTACAAAAAACTGACAGAGGAGTCCGGGGTGCCAATCCCTACCTATCAAAAAAGGTTTGATCCTATACAGTTATCCAGATCATCATTATCTTTGATATACTCCATATAAGCTTTTTATCTTACATTTTATGACGGAAATCTTTGCTGCGTTCAGCGATTAAGGACGGGCTACTTTAGTACATTGCTTAGAGATGTGAAGACACCGGCGGCCATCATCCCACGGATTAATGATAAATATAGCAAATGCAGAAAGCATAAAAACATAGAAGAATAAATGTTAACGGCGTCTGTTGTAACATTTACTTTCTGCTCGAGGCATCAATTGCTGTAGTTGATATTTTTAACATTATACAAAACCAAACACTGCTTCAATTATCCTACCATTTCGGCCTATGTCAGTGTATTTAGTATTTCGAGTAAAATTTTGGCGAATAATTTACAATAGTTGTAAATTATTCGCCAAAAATTTGATCGAACAATCAATACAATGCTTTTCCCCAAAAAAAATTGGCGAAAAACAAAAAACGAGGTTGATATTCAATAAACCCGAATCTTTTCTCATCAACCGATCATCAGGACTGTCGGAGCAAGCATCAAGAGTCGAACCAAGCTACTGGGCATGAACTTCCTAGCAAACAAGTAGCAAATGTTAGTCTTCTCCCCATTATATTCACAAGTATAGTTAGTCCTCAACTTGATCAACAAATCAACTGTGACCCGATGCGCCTCGTATTGACCCGGATGAGGACCGATAATCGACCAATCAACCCAGGTGACAGTTCTATTGGTACTCTTCTCCCAGAACTTGATACCCACATAAGTTGGCAAGTAATGTTCATCCCCATAACAGTTATGCTTGCAATACATCCTAAAAACCGGAAAATATGTACGATCCGTGATCACCTCAAGGGCTAGCTCGCGATCCATCTCGAACCATTGAGACCCTTTTCGCCATTGAGGCAGTTGAATGAGAGGGCTCATAAAAAAACTGTAACGACCTCTACCAGTAGGACCTTCTTCGTCGTATATTTGAATGTTGCTTTTAGTAGAGTTGAGAAGGTAGGAATATACTGTTGAGAAATTGTACAATGGGATACATGCTTCGGATAGGAGAACGAATCGTTGGTTTGAGTGATCGAGAAGAGCGTTCGCTAGTAGGCGACGCTCTGCTTCCACCATGTTGAATTCCCCCCAACGTACTGTCTGTATGAGAGTAATTAGAGATCACTATAGCAAGATTAGAGTAACTTTGGATCGGGTAAATACGAGTTTGGGTAATTTCGAAATGGATCAGGTTAAAAGGATGGTTAATAGTGTAAAACAATTTCATTAATTCAAATATCTTGACCCATTTATATTTAGTTGGTTAACCATAAACCCGATTAACAAACTTCTTTAATAAGACCATCTTATACAATAATTTTTATAACATTTATCTTTTTTTTTTTTAAGTCGCAAAAATATAAACCTTGAAGACTTGAACAGTCGTAAATTGAATGCAAATTCATGAAAGAGTTAATAGTTTAATACAATTAAATAGCTAGCTTTTACGTTTCCTAAATTTGTTGTTTGGAGTTGAAAACAAGAAAACGTTGAAGAAAGTTACAAAGTATTTGCAAAAACCTAAAAATGTTAAAAGGAAAAAGAAATTGTTAAATTCAAAACAATACACTGAATTTCTTCTGGATTAACCTTCACCATGATCAAACAAAGGAAGGTACAATTTGGTTATGTTAATTACCGTGATTCCGAGTAATAATAAATCCAAAACGAAGCAATTATATATTTTCCAACTAAATTCGATTGTCTTTAATTTGAGTAAGATACTCTCAAATAACCTTTCTAATTCATTATGACCTACATATACTTTTTTTTTTTAGTCAAATGTAAACAAATGAACACAAAAAATAGCAATGATGTACCTTGCTAGGAATTCGACGACCATAAAACACAGAATCCTCACCATAACTTCGATTATACCTAGGATTTGCATGAACGTAAATAGTATACAAACCTTCATACCCATGAAAGAATTTTTCCCATAACGGCGCCAATGGTAACGCGCCACGTATCAAAAACATGAACGCAATCTTAGGAGGAGTACGTAACTTGTTGATTTTAGGCACTAGTGAAGCCTTCATAAGCAACTCTCCATCTCCCATATTATGCAAAAATGGTAATCGTGGCGGTGGCGGTGGTGGGACCGTTGTTTCAATAAATGTCGGTGATGGAGACGGTGAATCTAATGGCGGCGGTAATAATGTTGGTAAGGATGTGGAGTTCATGACTCTCACATTAAGGAAAATGCTACTAACGTTACCAACATTGAACGGGACGAAGGGAGTAGTAAAGAATGAAGCTCCGAAAATAACGCCAACTCCAAAAAATAAAAGAAATCCAATTTTTGTCATAAACTTGTTTGTTAATGGTAAAAATCTTTCTAAATGTTGATTTTTCATGTTTTTTTTTGGGTTTTTTTTATTGAAAGTGAGGAAGAATAAATTGAGAGGAATTGAAAAGAAAATTAAAGATTGAGAAATTATTAGTACATTGAATACATTTTGGTAACGGAGTAAAATTATGGAATTCCCCTATGTTACATAAAAATTTATTGAATGCATGTAAAATATTTATTATTGGTAAGGTGATTTAGATTTTATTTTGAGGTAAATTAATTAGTAAGTTGGTCTAGTAATATAACGGACCAAATAAAACTTTTCTTATTCCCTTTTTTTTGGACACATTTTTTAAGTGTCGAGTTTTATTGAAAAAAGACCTTGCTGCCTAAACTAGAGGTGATTATATGCGAGCTGAACAACGCACCAAAAAAAAAAATATGTGAGCTGAACTAGAGGTGATTTTATGTGAGTTTGGACTAGACATGTATGCGCCGAGCTAACATACTTTTGGCCTACAGATAAGCGGGTTATGGGGTCGAATATTTGAATTTTTTTTGTCCATTCCCATTATTTTGCAGGTTAAGATAACAGATTCAATAAACGAGATGACCCATAATTCCATAAACAGCTCTGATCATATGAATTTGTGATTTATGTATAGCTCCCCCATCTCTTCTAATGCAATAATTGGCGACCTCACTTACTATTTCTCCTTCTTAACCACCACTATCAAAAATTTAGACAAATTTTGAATCTGTACAAAATTTGGAATTTTATTTATATACACCATTTATTTAACGTATAAAAAATATCATAAAATTGACATCTCACAAAAGAATCCGTCTTCCTTTTAAGTAAAGAAAAGTCTTCTTGTTAAATTCAACAACGGGCCTGGGCCACACCCAAACGGAGGAGAAATAGTCCACAACGAAGGTCCAAGAAGGTTCCACTCTAAAACCAATTGGCAATAGAGGGAGTAGCTCCTTGCCTTATAAGGTGGTAATTCTTCTCCTATTTTATCAATGTGGGACAACCCTCACATGTGGGATTATCGGGTTTCTTCACACTTCACATAAAATTTCATTTCCTATATTCTCTTCGTCCTACTCAATAATTTACATTTTTCTATTTAAGGACGACGACTGATCTACTAAAGTGTATAAGTCATTAGTTTACATTTTTCTAATAATCATGTATAAAGCAATTGCATACTATTGACCGAAACCAAAGGGAGTATTAGACAAACAACACTATAACCTTATTATCGAGCCATTATTTTCTTCGAGGAATTTTATTTTTTGAACTTTTCTAAAAGTCGGATTTTTATTTATATTACTTTTCCATGGAAATTTTCCTAACTTATAATGTGGACATTTCAAAATAAACTAAATGGAACAAATCCTACTACCCTATCATGTTAACCTATGTACATAAAACTTGGAAGAATTATTGATTCAATATTTCCATTCCACTTGTCGGCTAACTATTAAAATAAAGCAAATAGCAAAAAATTGACTTTCAATTACAAATTACAAATTAATTAATCAAGTCAATATACATACAAGAACGACGAGACTACGAGAGTTCGTTAATAAAAAAATTGTTGTTTCGAAAGATATTCTCAATTAATATTACCTTTTGTGATAATTCTAACAAATTGAATTGGTAGTTTTACTTTGCATGCATACATTTGTACTTAATATAATGATGCATACTCCGGACACGTACTTGATATAACAATAAGTTGCAGGTTCGAATTTCTCTTCCGTTATATGATTACTATTTTTATGACATATATTGAAACAAAAACGAAAAACAATGATACATAGTCCGTATATATTGATATTCTTTTTGTGTTATTGAACCTTAGCTTGAATTCGGACAATTTGATAGCAGAACACCAATTCATAAAATCATCATCATCGTACATTAGTTTTTTTAAATGTATTGAAATGTACTCCGTATAAGCTTTTACAATTTTTTAGCACGAATTTACATGGAAAATCTAGTTACAATACGGAAAATGAGCCAATCGATATATGCACGTACATTAATCGATATAATAACAAGTTAGATAAAATAAAAACTAGCTAAAAAAGAGAGAAAATTATAAAAACTAAGGTTAGTTTTTGTATCACCATAAATAATATCGAGTTCTTGAATAAACTTTACCCATGGTTGATACGACCTTGGCATTTACTATTATCTTTTCAATTATCTCTTCCGGTAATTTGATCATACTCTTCTCATCGATTAACTCTACTACGTCCAATATCGCCTCCATCGTCTCAACCCCAATAATCTCGTTAACCATACTAAGATCTCCTTTAACCCTGACCTCAATTTCATTAGTCACCCCAGCCTCAACCTCAACCTCAACCCCGGCCTCAGCCTCAGTGTCAGGCCTAGTCAAACGGGGTCCACCCAAATTATCGACTGTGGCCTTAGAACAAGGACATGAGGCGGAACAAGGATCGACCAGACAACCAGGATGAAACACATGACCACATTTTGGCATCAAACGTATTTCATCATCGTTATTTAATTCGATTACACACGCTGCGCACCTTAAACACCGCGATTTGAGATACTCGAAATCCTTCAAGGCCGAGTAGGAGAAAAAGACTAGGATCGATGACTCCCTACCAAACCTCGAACTTCCTCCGTTAACATTATTACCTTCGGAGCTTCGAAATAAATCCTTTATCTTGTGACCGAAACGCTTACGACGAATGTGATTGCAACACGTGTATATAAGCATGCAAAGTATAATCTCTAGAACAATTATAACAATCGCGTAAGCTTTTGGTTTGCTTCTTATCATATTTGATAAATAAATGAGGTTTTAAGATGTCCAAGGAACAAGGATATTATAATTGATGTATAAATAAATAAATAAATAATATAACAAAGTATTTTAATTTTAATACTTGATCAACTTTACTTAGCTCGTTATTAAGAATAAATCATAATGAATGAATAGGTCAATATATACTAAAATTCGTCATTTAGAGTATATGCTCCGTTTACAACAATCAGTTAGTCTCCTTTAAGACGGAATATCCTCCGTCTTAACATTAAATCGGGTATAGTAACCATGAATGATGAGATAATAATAGTCTTGATGATTGACTTTTCCAAGATAAAAGAGCAAGTGTTCTATTTGAACTCGTCCAATGCCTTCTTTTGTTTCATTTTATGGATTTGTTATTTAAATAAACGCATTTGGTCTTAATTATTCGTTTATCTTTGATTAAAATATTTTCAACAATGAATAAAAATGTTTTACAACTGATTGGAACAAAGAGAATACTAAATATGATTGGGATGCATATATATTAACCTTGCTGAATCCAACTATCCATGTACGTATTCATGTAGTTCAATAGGCGGGGTTAGAAATGAAATTTAGGTTCTCAAATACATATCCGAATTTGTTAGAATAGGGTCCAATAACAAAGAAATCCATAATTCTTGAAATATATATATATATATATATATATATATATATATATATATAGAATTAGGATCATGTGAGTCCTAGTTCTTAAGATGAGTCCATAAGTCCTCATCCAAGCCCTTGATCTTAAAAAATGGGTGGCTGAGATTAAATGGAAAAAAAACACACAATTTACATTTTCAATGTAAAAGTTAATTCCTCTCTTTTTCATAAATCCATTTCCCTATACATTAATTAATTCTCTCATCTATAATCTCCT
>JAGPOY010004209.1:7266-18223 GCA_018983105.1 Silene uniflora | reverse complement strand
ACCAAAATCAATGGAACAACAACCAACAATCGGGTGGTAACCTTGGGTTTTATCAAGGTGATCAAGGGAATCAAGTCAACCAAGGGTTCGGCCAAAGCCCCTTTGATCAAGGGTTTGCACAAGGGAACCAAGGCTTAAACCAAAGCCAAGGTTCAAACTCCAATAACCAAGAGCAACAAAGGAATGCTAACCAAGGGAACAACAACCGGTTCGACTATGGGTTCCCACTCCCCATAGCCAACCAACCCTTTCAAGAACCCGTTGGTGACAACTCTCAAAATGAAATCTTGAAAATGTTGAAGAACATTCAAACCCAACATACACAAGACATGAACAACATAAGGGTAGCAAACCAACAAGAGCTAGCCAACCAAAGGGTTGCCCATCAAAAAGAAATGAGAGAAATGGAAGCTAGAATGGCTCCCCTCGCTTTGTTGAATCCTCAAAGACCACCGGGAGGGCTCCTCACTCAAGGGCAAAGCTCCAAGGACGCCGCGGAAAATCACCAAGCCCATGCGGTAGTCTTGAGGAGCGGGGTTGAGCTTGAGGACCCCTACAAAGATCGAGAAATGGGTGAAAATGCTAGGATAAGGGAAGCAAAGGAAAGGTACATCACAAGTGAAGCATCTTCAAGCGGGACAAAGCAAATGGATGAGGATGTTGATGGGTTTGTGGAAGAGCTCCCTTATGAGGAAGAAGAGGTTGATGCACATGGAAAAGCGGCCTTGGAATCTATACCAAAGGTACCAAGCAAAGAGCCTACTCGTGAGGTACCTTCTAACCCTCAAATTTTGACTACCATTCCATATCCCACTAGAGCTCTAAAGGGTAAGGAGAACCTCAAGTTTGCTAACTTTTGAAAAATCATTGAAGGACTTGAGGTCACTTTACCTTTTACCGAAGTGATATTGAACATGCCAACATATGCCAAGTTTTTAAAATATATCATGGCGGGGAAGAGAGCCTTGGGTGAACCACAAATCATGGCTATGAAAGAGGCATGTAGTGCCATACTTCTAAACAAAATGCCAAAGAAATGTGAGGACCCGGGGAGCTTTTCCATCCCTTGTCTAGCTGGTGGTGTTCCTATTACTAGAGAATTGTGTGATTTGGGAGCTAGTGTGAGCGTATTACCTTTGAATGTTGCGAAGAAAGTTGGGATCCAAGATCTTGTTCCTACTTGTATGACTCTCCAATTCGCGGATAGATCCGTCAAACGCCCTTTGGGGATATTGAGGATGTACCCGTGAAAAAAGGAAAGTATTTGATTCCCACCGACTTTGTTGTTCTTGATATCCCGGAGGATAGCCACACCCCCCATCATTCTTGGTAGGCCCTTTTTGGCTACCGGTGGAGTTATGATTGATGCTAGAGATGGGCGGCTAACCTTTAGAATATTAGGGGACATTGTTGAATTTAACCTTCCTAAGATTTTGAAAAGCACAAAGGTAGCTCGGATTTGCATGGTAGAAGAGATTGAAGAGAAAGTTGTGAAAGAAGTGGCTAGAGAAGAGGAACAAAAGGAAGAGGCTTTTCAAGTCTCACTTCATGAAGAAGCAATGGAAGAAGATCATGTGGTAGATGACGATCTTCTTCAAAAGGTTGAGGGCCTAACCCCTCCGAAGGTACAACTAAACCCCCTTCCTCCCTCACTAAAGTATGCTTTCCTTGGTGAGGGAGAGACTTACCGCGTTATAATCAACTCGAAACTTAGTGAGCTCCAAGAAGAGAAGCTTTTGAAAGTGTTGAAAAACCATAGGGGCTCACTAGGGTATTCAATTGATGATATAAAGGGTTTGAGTCCAAGTCTTTGTATGCATAGAATTTTTCTTGAAAAGGGAAGTCGGCCTAAAGTCGATGGTTTGCGTAGATTAAATCCCAAAATGGCCAAAGTTGTCAAAAATGAAATCTTAAAGTTGCTTGAGGCCGGGATCATTTACCAAATCACCGATAGTCGGTGGGTGAGTCCCGTTCACGTTGTCCCCAAAAAGGGTGGAGTCACAATGGTTGAACAAGAGGACGGAACCCACTTGCCGACTAGGCCGGTTACGGGATGGAGAATGTGTATCGATTATCGCAAGCTTAATGCTTCCACCCTTAAGGACCATTTCCCTATTCCCTTCATAGACCAAATGTTAGAGAGGCTTGCGGGGCACGAGTACTATTATTTTCTTGACGGGTACTCCGGGTTCTTTCAAATACCCATCCACCCGGAGGACCAAGAAAAGACGACTTTTACGTGCCCCATTGGAGTCTATGCTTACCGAAGGATGCCATTTGGGTTGTGTAATGCACCCGGCACCTTCCAAAGGTGTATGATGACGATCTTTTCGGATTTCCTTGAAAAGACTATGGAAGTCTTCATGGACGATTTTAGCGTTCATGGAGACTCCTTTGACCATGATTTGGCTAACCTTGATGATGTATTGCAAAGATGTGAGGATCATAACTTGGTCCTCAATTTGGAAAAGTGCCATTTCATGGTAGAGAAGGGGATTGTTCTCGGGCATGTTATCTCCAAGAGGGGGATAGAGGTTGATGGTGCAAAGGTGGCAGTCATCGAAAACTTAGCACCCCCCACAAATGTGAAAGGGGTGGGAAGCTTTCTAGGCCATGTCGGATTTTATAGACGGTTTATCAAGGATTTTTCGAAAATTGCTAAGCCATTAACCTCCCTCCTTCTAAAGGACGCCCCCTTTGTATTTGATGATGTTTGCCTTGAGTCATTCTATAGGTTGAAGGAAGCATTGACTTCGGCTCCGATAATCAAGGCTCCAGATTGGGATCTACCCTTCGAAATCATGTGTGATGCTTCGGACTTCGCGGTGGGCGCGGTACTAGGCCAAACCGTGGATAAGAAGCACCACGTGATTTATTATTCGAGCAAGACTCTTGATGCAACACAATGTCATTATACAACAACCGAAAAGGAAATGTTAGCTATTGTTCATGCTATTGAGAAATTCCGGCAATATCTTGTGGGGTCCAAGGTGGTGGTTTACACCGATCACACCGCCTTGAGACAACTAATGATCAAGAAAGATGCGAAGCCGAGGCTCTTGAGATGGGTATTGCTACTTCAAGAATTTGATATTGAGATAAGGGACAAAGCGGGCACCGAAAATGTTGTTGCCGATCATTTGTCAAGATTGACTTTCGAAGATCATGGGGTCAAGGATGAAAGTGCACCGATCAATAATGAGTGGTTAAGAGAAGATAGCTTGATGGCAATTGGGTCGAAAACACCATGGTTTGCGGACCTTGCAAACTATGTGGTGAGTGAATTTATTCCGGAAGAACTTGGTCCCAAGGAAAAGAGGAAGTTAAAACATGATGCCAAGAGATACTTTTGGAATGACCCACACTTGTTCCGTAAGTGTGGAGATGGAATGTTTCGGCGTTGTGTTTCATGAGAAGAGGGATTAGAAATTGTGGATAGAGTGCATAACTCCGCATATGGAGGACATTTGGCTACATCGAGAACCACTGCCAAAGTCCTTCAAGGGGGATTTTATTGGCCCTCTATGTTTAAGGATATTCATTATGTGGTGAAGTCTTGTGATGCTTGCAAACTCACCAGGAGCATCGGGCAAATAAATGAGATGCCACTCAACAACATTCTTGAGATTGAATTGTTTGATTGTTGGGGGATTAACTTTATGGGGCCATTCCCGAACTCTTGTGGGAACGAGTATATTCTTGTGGCGGTGGATTATGTATCAAAATGGATTGAAGCCGTGGCCTCCCCAACAAATGACTCTAAGGTCGTGATGAAGCTTTTCAAAGGAACAATCTTCCCAAGATTTGGGACACCGAGAGTGGTGATAAGTGATGGAGGCTCTCATTTTAGAAAGAACACCTTCAAAGCATTGCTTGAGTCCCATGGTGTCAAGCACAAGACCGCTCTTGCCTACCACCCTCAAACGAGTGGGCAAGTAGAGGTCTCAAATAGACAAATCAAAGCGGTGCTTGAGAAGGTGACAAACAAGAGTAGAAAGGATTGGTCACAAAAGTTGCCCGATGTTTTATGGGCTCTTCGAACGGCATACAAAACACCACTAGGCACCGCGCCTTACAAGCTTGTCTATGGCAAAGCTTGTCACTTGTCGGTCGAATTGGAGCACAAGGCATGGTGGGCTCTTAAAGAGATGAACTTCGACTTTTATGCCGCGGGTGAGATACGTTTCCTCCAAATGAACGAACTTGAAGAGTTGAGGTTGGAGGCTTATGAGAGCTCCAAGATTTACAAGGATCAAACTAAGAAGTGGCATGACGCCAAAATTTTCAAGAAGGACATAGGTGTGGGAGATTCCGTTCTCCTCTTCAACTCAAGGGTCAAAGTTTTCCCGGGAAAGCTCCGCTCTCGGTGGTCCGTACCTTTTAAGGTCACGGGAATGTCCCCATGTGGTGCATTCGACCTTTGGAGCGAAGATGGCGGGCACTTTAAAGTCAATGGCCAAAGAGTGAAGAGGTATTATCAAGGCGATAAGTTGGGAACCGTTGAGGTGCTTTTTCTTGGGGATCCACTCCCCGAGGAGGAGGAAAATTGAAGTAAGCACAATTGTTGGTTTGGTGGAGTCCCTAAACAACCACCATTGTATATAGCATGCATTTAGTTAGCAAATGAGAGGATTTGTTGGATCAATACTTGGGTAACATAAATTAGTGACGGTTTTGTAACTTGGAGAATCGGTCAATGAAACAAGATTTGTGATGAAAACAAGCATAATCCCCGCTTAGCCTATATCCCGACATGATGAGTCGGCTTGAAAGATGAAAACACGCTTCCCAAGGCTAGCGGGAAATCGGGATTTGAATTGGTGAAGTTTAGAAGATCAAACGATGAAGGAAGCTTCCCAGCCGGCCCACCGGCCGCCGGTCTTCTACCGGCTGGGAGCCTCCTGTAAAGTTGGGTGTTAATTATTTTCGAAAATCAAAGATGAGGATCCCCAGCCGGCCCACCGGCCGCCGGTAGGCCACCAGCTGGGAATATTCTGATATGGTTCTGGGATTTTGAAGGGAATTTGAGGAAGAAGGTCTCCTAGCCGGCAGCCGGCCCACCGGCTGGGAACCCTATATATGAAGAAAAAGTGAAGAAATGGAGTGAAGAAGGTCTCCCAGCCGGCAGGCCGGGAGCCGGCCCACCGGCTGGGGATCCTAGGATGCGGGATTTTGGTGTTAGGAAGGTTTCCCAGCCGGCCCACCGGCCGCCGGTCATCCACCGGCTGGGAACCCCCCTGTATCCATTCTGCCTTCGAAATTTTTTTTTGGAAATACCCTTGACTCCCAGCTGGTGGGCCGGCAGCCGGTCCTCGACCCGGCTGGGAGCATTCTGATCGAATTAAAACACACAAAAACACCCAAATCTCAAACATAATTTCGACATTCACTTTCTCTCTTAAATCGCCTTTCTTCCCCGATTCTCACCCAAATCCCACTAAACTTCTACCAATCTCCCACAAATCAACCCATCTTCCATCCAATCAACAATGGCGGCCGCGACTTCGGATATGGCACCCGATCCGGATTTTCCGGGTCTTCAATTTTCGTCCGTCACCATGAAGGGTAAGTTCATGCACTTCATAAATCGTTCCCTTAGAGCCACTAGGTTTATTGATAGAAATTCTATGCGAGACCTAGGGTTAGATAAGGTGACATTAGAATTATTTGATGGGGTAGGTATGAAATCCATGTACGACATATGTGAAAAAACTTACCCCCGCCTTACATGGGAATTTTTGAGTTCCCTCCGCCTTGACAAGCATAAGCAATCGGTAAAAGTCGCTTTTTTACACTTTCGGTTGTTGAACAAAGACTACTCCCTCACCCTACTTGACTTTGCCGGGCTCTTTGGTCTTGATGCTACCCCTTCCCACAAGGCACCCGAAAATTTTGACCCGGGTTTGGTTTGGAAGGCAATAACGGGATTGGATGATGTTAAGACCGTCAAACGGGCGGCAACTACGGTCCATAATGCCGCCATTAGAATTTGGCATCGGTTTATGGGATGAACCGTCTTTGCTAGAGATGAGGGTCACAATTTTAGGAAGGAGGAGCTTATAATTCTTGGCTCTTACCTTTACTCAAACCCGAATAGCTTCAAGATTTGCATCGCCCACCATTTTGCAATTCACCTCCATGAATTGAGCAACTCTCCGGGGCACAAGACCTCTATTGTTATGGGTGGGGTGGTAACTCATATGTTAAAGCGCATCAATCGGAGGATAGGTTTCGAGGGCCTTAACTATATACCCGAGATTTCAATGCTAAACAAAGTTTATTTCCAACACAATCTCTTTTGGATAAAGACAAACCCGGAAGACAGGGTCGACTATTGGCAAATACGGGTCAATGGAGTCGACCGGAACTCGATAGCCCTCCCAAATGCACAAAAAATGAAGGTGGTGCCTAACCAACCACACTATCTCCTAGAGCTTGAAGAGGGAGAGATTGACACCACCACCCCCCAAACACAAAACCCGAACTTGATTTATGGTAGGGAGCGAAATGTGACGGCCCAACCAACTTTGAGGTACTCTATGCCCAGCCCTTCCTTCTTTGGGGGCCATTCCTACCAACAAGGGGAGGGTTCTTCAAACCAAGCCTTCCCACAATTTCAAATGCCACCAGAACTTACCCAATTCATGGCAGACATGAGGTTTGAGGCAAAGACCGCCTCCGAAGAAAGACTTGACATCACCCGGAGGCTTGACCGGATGTACTATGACCAATCGGTTGCTCAATTTCCGGTCTATGTTGAGTACATGAGACGGGGATACAAGCACCCAAGCGGGCTTCACCCTTCATATTATCTAGCCCCGAATTGGGGCTATGTGAACAAGGAAAACACCCTAGTCTATGGTGACCTCAACCTTCGGGCGGACTACTTTAGTAACCCGGCCTTCCCCTCTCCGGCACCTCATGGAGAGGGGCACAACACTAGATGGTATGGTGAGGCGCCTACGGGCTTTGGTAGCGCGGGTGATGTGGGAGCCTCGGGTTCCGGTGGTGGTCTTGGCACGGAAGTGGGTGCCACTCCCATAAACCCGGATGACATTATTCGGGATGCGGACTTTAGGGAGGGAAATGAAGATGATGACGGTGGTGGCAACGATTTGGAGGACTACATTGATTATGAGTCCTAGGAAGCCAAGTGGATGGCTATCCTTGCTCCCTATTCAAATCCAAACCGAGTATGCTCCCTTAATCCAAATTCTCTCATTCATATTTACATTTTTGTATGTATTTAGATAGATGTAAAATATGTAGTGTAGGTGTGCCATATAGTTTGCATTCATATAGGATTGCATTAGAATTTAATTTTATGTAACATATCGTCACATTTAGCATTTGTATTCATATAGTGTAATTTGCATCGCACTTCAATTTTGCATTTAGATTAAAGCATGCATTGCACTTTATTCAAAAACACAAAAAAATTAGAAAATCAAAAAAATCACCAAATACATGTTATTTCTTTTCATAAAAATCAAAAAAATACCAAAAACAAGTTATTTTCTTTGAATTTCCAGCACACATTCATTTCCCATGAAATTGTATAAATAAATAAGTGTGGGGTGGAAATTCCATTAATTACAAAACCCAAAAATATGCTTTTATTTTCAAATATTTAAAAACACAAAAACATGTTATTTCCTTTTAAACCATTCCCCCCTACATTGTGTTCCATTGAGGACAATGTAAATTTTTAGTGTGGGGTGGGAAATATCCGTTTCACGTATATTTTGTATATTTTTAAAATTTTTTATACACTTTTTTTACTAATATTACTCACTAACTTTACATATTTGTATATAAAAGATGCCAACCATACACATACCACTAACTACACTTACTCACTAACTATAATCTTGCTCATTATACATAATTACACCACTAATCATACATACATACTTGCTTACTAACTATACATAAAGACTTACATGCCATATCTATACCATACATACATGCTATATATACTTGTACATAATAGAAACTTTTGTATACATATATGTTGTGTCTTCTAACCCTTGTCATAGGCACACATGGAGCATTTGAGACGTAAAGAGAATAAAAGACCGCTCGGTATAATCTTTCCTATCTCTTGCTCTTTTTCCCGCCCCCTTTTTGTAGCTTGTTTACATTATTAAAGGAGGATGGGATTTGTTGATGAGGATGCTCCTTTTTGGAGTTTGTGTGTGTTGCTTATGTGCTGTTAGGGTAGATACTTGTTGCACTTTCAATTCTTAACATGCGCCTTTGTTTTTTCCTTTACATATTACGCGTGCATGTTTTGAAAATATGGTCTAGGAAGGGAAGATGATATTCCGATGATGAGATTTGCCTTGGCCATGCCTTCTCCCTCCCCTTGGCTCGCACCCCGTGTCACTTGGTTAGCATAAGGGGAAGGGTCTTGTCTAATGAGTTTTGGTCACCATGTGGGATCGGGAGGACCGTAGGCTAGACCTAGACCTCGACCTAGCTACTTATAGGTGAGGGTTAGAGCCTCCTTGGGTCGGTACGTCCATACCCGACCCCCTATAGGATTGAGAGTAGGTCTCCTCACGCTACGTGTCACATTCATACGCACAAGCATGTCATCTTGTCCTTAGACCGCGAGTAGTTCCTTTTTGTGCACATATTATGAAACTATCATGTACAAGTATACTTGAGCCTCACATTGCCTAATTGAGCCTTGTTTTAACCTTTGCATATGTTCCCGTTTTTATTCACCCTCCTTGAGCCTTAGCCTTTTCCATTTGGCATACCCACTATACGAACTACATACCATAAATGACTTTCCTTAATCAAGAATGAGTCATATTGTAGTAGTGTGTTAGGAGGTGTCTTGGGTTCATTAGAGTCTTTTTGGTTCAAAAAATGAGTTCTTGGGCATTTTAAACGAAATAAGAGGTTTTGAAAAAGGAATGAAAAAGAAACAAAAAGAAGGAAATAGAAAAAGAAAAAAAAATGAAAAGAAAAGAGCAAGCAACACCCCTTATCCGTCATTAAAGGGGTAGAAAAAAGCCATTACTTAATAAAAAGGGTCAAATGATGTTTTTCCAAGTGAATCGGGTCTACACAATTTTTGCATGGGTTTGGGTGACAAACTTTTTGTTAGGGTGTAGACGTTATTCATTGTGTTCAAATAAGGACCGAGAATAAATGGTTTGTTAAAGGGTTCTAACTTTTTTTCCATATGAAGTCGGGTTTATACAATTTTTGCATAGCTTTTGGTAAATAAATCTATGTTACGGTATAGACGTGTCTCATGTGTTGCAATAAGAGGAGGAAAAATATGTAACTCGGCCATTCTTGAGTTGAACCTCACATGTCCAAACGTTGCTTGCAACAATCCCGTTTTGTCCTTCTCCCTAGCCCCGATATAACCCATGGTTCATGATATGTGCATTGGTCCGTTTTTAGCAACTCGCTTGGTCATAGGACGACTTTACATGTTAGATTGCGGGCATGCAGCACGAGTCGGAGTAGGTGAGTGTTTTGACCGTTCCTTTTTTGTACAAAAACACCCGTTTTTCAAATGAGCGACGAGTGAAAACCGCGAGGACGTCGTTGGTCCTTGGTTCTCTTAGTCATGGGTCTCTCTCGGTTGAATCTTGTGTGTGCCGAGTCATCCTTGTAGGACGAGCCTTGCCCCCTTTTTCCCGCCTTAGGATTTGTTTCTTTGGCATTGTGATCACGCATGTGTAGCTTGAGCCACGTTTAGGGAGTTGGCATCTTGTTGGGGGATGAGGGGTATCTCTCGACCTAGACCTTTCTATTTTTGAAGTCTTGAAAAATATCCGCTTATATGAGGAAAGCGGTCTATCTTTTTGTGATGCATCTTACTTGTCGCCATATGCTTAATTGTACTAGGTGCATCAAAAGTTTTGTAGCAAAACCTTACTTGCCTTGCAATAGGGCACCCTACCTCATGGGTGTCAAATTGTGAGTTGAAAGGGCTACGGGTGTAGCTAAACCCGATTCGGATATTATTAGTATGTAGTAGCTAAGAGGGGTATCTATTAGAGGACTTCATGTTTTTGCTCATTATTTACTCGGGGACGAGTAAAACTCTAGTGTGGGGTATTTTGATAGGTCTCTAATTTGTAGTTAATTCTCTTGCTCTTCTATGCATTTTGGCCTTAAATTGCGTGCTTTGCATACATTCTAATTGCTTTTTGTACCCGGTTCCCTATGCTATGACGTTTGCCTCGGTTTGTTTGGATTGAAGCCAAAATGGAGGAACCGGAGCAAGAGGATTAGCCCTTGAGGGGAGATTTGAAGAGAAGAGAAGAAAACAAGACTAAAGAGGCCTCCCAGCCGGGCACAAGGTCGGCAGCCGGCCTACCGGCTGGGAAAACCCCATGAAGGTTGAAGTTGGAAGAAAGTTACAGGGGCTCCCCAGCCGGCCTAACACCGGCAGCCGGCCTACCGACTGGGAGATCCCCCAAAGGTGAAGAATTGAAGATTGACTTGGAGTTTTGAAGAATTGTTACAAGAAGTTCCCAGCCGGTCTGGCACTGGCAGCCGGCGGGCCAGCTGGGAAACCCGCTCAAAGAAAGTCAAAACGTAAACAATTCATTTTGGAAAGTCAAAGTTCAAGGACTCCCAGCCGGTCCTGGACCTGGCAGCCGGTCCCCCGTCCGGGAATCCCTTCAATCCAGAATTGTGTTGAAATTGATCAGAGACCTCCCGGCCGGTCTAGCACCGGCAGCCGGCCCACCGGCTGGGAGACCCAGTACGCGTGAAACACTTTGCTCCCCTTTTTCAACCTAATTTTGTAACACCCTATAAATACCCTCCCTTAGTTTCATTTTGCACACAACCCTAGATCTAAGAACTCCATTTATTTTATGCAAGTTATTTTTAATCAAGTACTAATCTTTCCTTAATCAAACATTAATCTTTCTTTAATTAAGTTTAGAATTTGGGAATATCATTTGTTTACATTTGA
>JAGPOY010004208.1:3253-16035 GCA_018983105.1 Silene uniflora | reverse complement strand
CTTGTCAGCCTCAAAAACAAGTTTCATTCCAGCTTTGTTTAACAAGGCACCAGACACGAGGTTTCGACGCAATGAGGGTACAAATAAAGCATTAGTGAGAGCAAGTGTTTTCCCCGAGGTGAGTTTGAGAAAGATCTTGCCTTTGCCTTTGATCACTGCAGATGAAGAATTACCCATGTAGACACATTCCCCATCAGCTACTTCCTCGAACTCAGCAAATAACCCCTTATCAGCACAAAGATGTCGAGAAACTCCAGTATCCAAGACCCATTCAGCAACATTACCCACCAAATTAGCTTCCACAACCACAGCAGCAATGACATCATCAGTCACAACATTGGCTTCAGCAGTTTTCTTTTCAGTGCATTGGTAGGCTTTGTGACCAGCTTTTTCGCAGACATAGCAGACAATAGGATCCTTAGCAGCTTTCTGAATCTTAGGAACCGGTTTGGTATGCTTCCCTGGACCATTCTTCTTAGCAGGACCATGGTTCTTACCCTAACCAACCTTGGCCTTACCCTTACCCTTAGCATAAGACGGGCCACCAGACTCAACCAAATTAACTTTGACAACAGCAACAGCAGGAACAGTCACAGATTGGCTAGCAGGAAGGTCTTTAAGGCGATTAGCCTCCTCGGTCTTCATATGTCCTATAAGATCTTTAAGGGACAGGTCTTTCTTTTTGTGCTTAAGTTGGTTACGATAATCAGGCCATGAGGGAGGGAATTTCTTTAGCAGAACATTAGCTACAAAGATATCATCAAGTTTCATGCCTTCATTCACAACATCAGCACATAGGTTCTCATAGACATGGACTTGATCCATAATAGGTTTCTCATCAGCCATCTGAAAACCCAACCATTTCCCGACAACATATTTCTTTTTCCCCGCATCAACAGCCCCATACTTGGTTTCTAAAGCCTCCCAGATAACCTTAGCCGGTTTATTTACAGCAAATAAGTCGAACAAGGTATTTGTCATATTGTTCAGAATGTGACACCTAGCAGTTTTGTTGTCCTTCTCAAATTTCTTAATTAACTCTTCAGTGGACTTAACATCTTTAGCAACAGGAGGGGTCGACTCAACATCAGTAGAAACAACAGGCTTAGGCGGGTCAGAAAATAAAACATAATCAATTTCTAACTGCTCAAAAAACATCAACAGTTTCTGGGACCAACGCTTATAATTATTTCCGTCTAAGACCTCAAGTTTTGACATGCAGGTACAATTTTCGACACAACAGACATGGTTACAGCAAAAATAGTTTTCAAATTGTTGGAATAATTGCGGTAACAACAATCATATTCGAAAAAACAGTAAGACAGCAGAAGACAGAACCCGAAAAATGTAGTGACGTGGTAGAAGCCACTACCTTGAAAACTATTTCTCCGGTACGACCGTGGCGGCCATCAGCTAGTGCCGGTAGTTCCCCAAGGATAACACTACGGTCTCCACGCAGCTTCGCCCACTCGAAACTGTGAGACTTGGAACGATTTAAGGCGATACCCAGAAATTGTATGAACAGAAGGAGAGAAAGAGATGTGGTTGAGAGAGTGTGGTAGGAGAGTGAAAGGATATATAAACACATATACATTTCATTTCCGCTCCTATGTGGGACAATAGTTAGAAATGGTTCTCCATTTTGAGCCCATATTTCCAACAAGGCATGCCCAAAGCTGTGTGAATTTAAGGTGGAGGTAATGTTCCACTGGTACCCATTGTCGCTTATATTTATTTCATTTTGTTCGTATGATATTAACAATTTCAAATGATCAATTCATATTGTTTCGCAAAGGTAGTAGATTAGAGCAATGTAGTTGTTTCTCATAGTTTCACAATTGTTAACAATCCAGACTTATACATGTTTTAACGACTAACGAGTGGCTGCGTAAATATAAACTTGCAGTTTACATATTTGGATGAGTATAGCTTGTTTGACGAGGCTCGTCAGTTGAATCAAGAATTGGACTGGTCCAATAGTGGTGTCGTGGTGACGATGATTCCAGACGGCAGTACTATGAAATGTGTTTTGAAATGAAAATAGAGCGAAAAGGTCATCCAAATATTAGAGAATTTTTTTTTTTTTGGTGTAAATGTAAGTATTATATAAACGAAACGGAGCAAATATACATCGAGTGTTTGGATCTGGGCTAAAACCGACCCATTAACCCATTACATCAACGCAACAAAACAAGATATCATTCTATCTACTTCCACCGTCTTTCTCTTACGCATCATCTTCATACTCCACACTGTCTCTTCTGTTCCTCGAATTTTCCGTCCCCATCAACCTCCATCACCCTCAAAATGTGCCTCATCCCAGCTCTGATCCTTCATCACCATTGGAAACTTGAGTCTGGCCTTCATCCGATCCCTCACTTCCTTCTCAATAATTGACCCCATTTTTTCCAGCATCACCAGAACTCCTTCCAATCGAGCTATGTTTCGGAGGAACCAGACCTTGTAATGAATCGCCATCACAATAGTCATAAGGACCCCCCCTTTGAAGCTCCGTGCCTCGTCTACTCAACGCCCATTTCAAGCTGTTCTCCTCAGGTATGCGTAATTTGAATCTCTTGTTAATTGATTTGATTAAAAGGCGCGTCACATTACATTTTGAGAATATATGGTTTATAGTTTCCTCATCTTGAGCACAAAGGCAGCAGGCTGCCTCATCACATATCCCTAGCCTGTAGAGCTTAGCTTTCGTATTTAAACCTTTATTGAGTACCATCCATGTGAAGATGATATGTTTTGGGATAGACCACGTATTCCAAATAGCTTTAGCCCAAGTAACCTTTGGTAGCTGCCCCCTCAGCCACAAATAAGCGGATTTAGTGGTATATACTCCCCCCTGGAAGCACCATTCCCCACCTGAAAATGCTGCAACCAGGTCATCCCTGACACTGCATATCCTCCGCCATGTCCAACTCGATTCTGCAGTTGGTTTGTAATCTGTCCAGCTACTCTGTTTTATGTAGACCTGATGCACCCATTTAACCCACATTGAATCCTTCTTTCTGGCTACCCAATGAACCAGCTTCCCCACTAATGCTTTGTTCCATACCACTTGGTCTCTCAGACCCAAGCCACCTTCCTCCTTCTTCCTGCAAATCTTTGACCAGGCCACAAGAGGGGCCCTTTTTATACTCAGTACCCCCATCCCACAGAAAGTTTCTACATATAGCTTCTATGTTGAGAATGACCTATTTTGGGATGATAAACACTGAGGCCGATAGGCATGTAAGGTGGATAGGATAGCTTGTATCACCACTAATCTCCCTGCATAGAACAACTTCTTTGTTCCAATTCCATGAATTCTATGGCAAATCTTGTCTATGAGTATATCACAGTCCTTCTTCCTCAATCTCGTGGTTTGGATAGGCATTCCCAAATACTTGAACGATAAGGATCCCTCTTTGTACCCAGAAACACTCAAGATTTCAGCTTTGAGGCTATCAGATACCCCATTGAAATAGATATTTGATTTGGATGGGCTGACTTTCAAACCAGAAGTCTTTGAGAATGTATTAAAAGCTTTCAATATCTGCATCATAGAGCTAGCATCCCCCTTGCTAAACATTAGGACATCATCTGCAAACATAAGGCTAGTAAGTTGCAACTCTTTACATAATGGATGATATTTGAATCCTCCCTGACTAGAAGCATACTGAAGTGTCCTAGTCAAGTAGTCCATACAAATTGTGAACAACAAAGGGGAGAGAGGGCCTCCCTGCCTGAGCCCTCTTTCACCCTTAAAAAAGCCAAAATTTTCTCCATTGAGGGACAGAGTAAAAGTTGCAGAGGTGACACACTGCATCACCAAGTCCCTAAAAGAGCTTGGAAAATTTAGAGCACATAGAAGCTGATCAAGAAAACCCCATTCAACCGTGTCATATGCTTTCTGTAAGTCTATTTTGAACAAACACCTTGCTGAAACTGAGGGTCTATGATACAATCTGATCAAATCCTGACATATCAGGACATTCTCAAGAATGCTCCCCCCTTGGATGAATGCCCCTTAATTTTGCCCCACTATATCAGGAAGGATAGATCCTAGTCTAGAACACAAAATCTTTGATATGGCCTTATATATCACATTGCAGCAGGCAATTGGTCTAAATTGTAACACACTTTGAGGCCTATCACACTTTGGAATGAGAGTTAGATTAGTTGCATTAATCGGTTTTAGAAGCCTCCTATTCTAGAAGAAATCTTGTATAGCTCTACATACCTCATCCCCAATTACAGACCAAGCATCCTTGTAAAATCTGCTTGTATACCCATCAGGGCCAGGAGCCTTGTTATCTGGAATCGAAAAATAGCATGTTTAATCTCCTTCTGGCTAACAGGATGCAGCAACCTTTGACCCTGCCACTCAGTGCACCTATTCCCACACATAATAATTGGAGTCCTCACCCTCTGAGTCTGAGTACTAGACCCAAGCAGTCCTTTGTAATACTCTAAAAAAGCTTGTTGTATAAGCTCAGGAGTGTCACACTTCTTTCCACGAGCATCTTCTATACTAACCACACGATTCCTCATTCTCCTACTCTTAATGGACCCATGGAAAAAGGCAATGTTTCCATCCCCTGCAGAAATTCAGTGAGCTTTGGCTTTCTGAGCCAAGAAACTATCTCTGGCCTCAGTCAGGGTCTTTAATTCCTGTGATAACCCATACTCCTCTGCAACTTTAACCTCATCCCAGGGATTCTGTCCCAATTCTTCTTGCAGCTTCAAAACCCTAATCTGAAGAAGACTAGTCCTGTTTTCAATGTCAGAGAACCTCTCCTTATTTAATTGCTTCAACATAGGTTTAAGCTCCTTCTGTTTCTTCACTACCTGGAACATACATGTGCCTCTAATAGATCTCTGCCATCCTAGTTTGACAATAGGAATGAACTTGTCAGACTTACCCCACATGTTAAAGTACTTGAAACTTCGATGCTTTGGTTCCTGTTTAGTACACCCCACTACACAAGGAGTATGGTCAAAATGACCTTCTGGCATAAAATGAGCAAACTGATAAGGTAGGCAATCTGTCCACACTTTATTAACCAAGAATCTATCCAACCTGCTATAGGTTCTATCCTCAGGTTTCTGCTTATTATTCCAAGTAAAAAAAGATCTTATAGCCTGAATATCCATGAGTTCACAATCCTCCACACAACTTGAGAAAGCATCAATTTCCTCCTGATTGGTATTCTCTCCACATCTTTCACTATGAGAAAGCACACAGTTGAAATCACCCCCTACTGCCCAAGGTGCATTGATGTGTCTAGAGAAAACACGAAGCCTTTGCCATAAAGGCTCCCTTTCCTGTAAGCCATTAAAAGCATAAATGATAGTATAGAAGAAACTTTCCTGACTTGTAAGGGACTCCACCTTCATGTGTATGAATTGAGCATCATACTCAATAAACAGCACTTTGAACTTTGTGGGCTGCCATAATACCCAAATCCTACCACCCTTATGATATCTTGTATTGGTAGAGATGCTTCATCCATCTTGAAACTGATTCACCACTTTATTTTAATTCCTAACTTTTATTTTGGTTTCAAGCAAACCAAACAGGCCTATCTCCTGCTGTAGAAGAAACCATTTTATTTCTTGCTGTTTATTTACACTGTTCATGCCTCTAATGTTCCAGAATCCTATCTTATCCATTAGAAACTTAATGTCCTACTTATCCCACCAGCACTACCATGTAATACCATGCCCTGCTTTCCTGTTCCAGAAGTGATATCAGCAAAAGATCTAGCTCCAAATCTTGTTTGGCTGTAGCCTTCTTGGTCCTCCTCCTGTCTATTCAACCTAACCAACCTCTGAGATGACAAAGGTTTACTAGTTATTGCCATCTCAGGTGTAGCCTGAACCTGACTGACCTCCTCCACTGTTGGTATGACCACTGGGATTTGGGCCATAACTGGCTCCTCTTGTGTTTTTTGAATTGGTCGACATTCTTTCCTAATCACTTTTTTCTTTGTCACAGGTACCTGCTCTCTCTTGCTCCATCTACAGGCCTCAGTTTCATGCCCCATTCCTTTGCATTTTGGACAGGTAATGGGCTTCCATTCATAATCTACTGTGACAAATATCATATTCCCACCTTCATCTTTGAATTTCACTTTATCAGGTAGAGTTTGATTAACCTTCAATTCAACCATCACCCTGGCAAACCCTAACCTAGTCTTTTCTTCAGTAACCACATCCCTTTTCACAAAATTCCCAATGAGATTAGCAATCTTTGGCAGTCCCTTCCCCCAGAATTTCAAGGGTAGTTTATGCATTCTAATCCATACAGGAACTGATATTATTTCCTCTTTATTAATCTCATTCTCCATATTCCAATCCTTCACAATCAGAGGTTTATTATCAAAAAGAAAATGCCCAGATTTGAGAACATTTTCTTTCATATCCATAGACTTAAATCTGACCAAGAACAAACCTTCTGGCAGGAAAGAAATTTTGTCAATGTTAAATTTTGTCCAAATCCTCCTGATGAATCCCTCAATAACCTCACTAGAGGGTTTGCACCCATGATAAAGCATGCTACTGATTGTTTCCAATATTCAATTTCGTCATTAACATCTTCATCTGTTAATTGCAGGATCTCCTCCTTGTGTTCTAGATCTGAATCAGGCGCCGTCTCCACCACAATTGGATCAGAGTCAGGCACAGTCTCCACCACAATCTCCTCACACGAGTCATTGTCATCGCCCTTACAAGACTTAGTCACATCCTTTTCCTCTTGGTCACTATCTTCAACTTCCAGATCAGGACTTTCTACTAGTTCATGCATAGACTTAGTTTTTTGTCCATCAGTAGAAGGGCCTGTATTGAGACCATCTCTATTGTCACTTGCATTGTTTGTATTAGTTGTAGTCGCTACTCTCTGCGTTGACTTTGACTTCCTAGCCATTTGCAAGGTGTCAAAGGCGGCAGAGCTTTCTCTTTCTCTCAATATTAGAGAATTTGAATTAGAAACATAAGAACATAATTCAAGTGGTAAAAGTTCTTACTCTAACCTTGAAATCGGGTGTGTGATTTTTATCGGCCCTCATTTAAACAAATAAAAATTGTCTTATCGAAATCATTTCACTGCGTAGGTTGGGTTTGAAAAAATACTTGAGTAATAATATCATCGTATATTCGTATAGCAAATGGGACTCTACAACGGGCTAAGTTATTTCCAGCATGACTAACAGAATAGATGTTGGCCAGCAGTCAGAGCAGCGGAGAGATTCAGCGGTGAAACTCCCTCCTTTTTATGGGTGAATAATCAATCCCTAACGTTTTCATCTTTGACAAGTATTCATTCTCTTTCAAATCCAAAACAGAGAAAGTTGCGCAAATTTTATCTTGAAAATAATTATCTGTTTGCAAAACTGTTCACCTCGCGCTTGCGTTCTATTGTCTCTGGACAGTGCGCCTGACGCTTTAGTTTCTGAGAGTTCCTATTGTCAACATTCTGTAAGTCAGTGATGTGTGACGACAGAAAGAAAATAAATGTTTATGCTGTTGTTAAATATGTTCGCTGATATTTTATATGGAAGAGCTCAAATCCCAGTACCTATTTGGTTTATAAGGCCTACAGTTCATTTTAAAACTTGTTAAAAGTTTGGGTAAGATCATCTCCTGTTGTAAGACCGTCTTGCCAGAATCCAATACAAAGTACAATTACTTTTTGTTATTTTAGATGGACGGGAGATGATAAAGTGTTGCCACGACCATAGTCGGAGGCAATATCCACCACATTTCTAAGATGACGACATTACACTGACACGAACACGAGGAGGGAAGAGGCAGGAATCTGATCCATGGGTTGCATCAGATAACACTTGCAACATTATTTGTTAGAAGTGATTGTACAAAGGTAGGCTGTGTGTCCCACAGAAGTGAGCATTTCCTGCTGATTTAACAACAAGAGCATAACTGTTGCAGGAGTTGTTGAAATAACTGTGCATAAAAGAGTATGAGAATATGCTCTTGAATTTATCCTCCAAGTACAGGAGGAATCATCTGTCATCAAATATGAAAAAACTCTAGGCCGTCTATCCTGATCCATGGATTATTAGTATTGTATTCTAGTTTGTAAAAGTGTTTCAGTTTTCTACCTTACCTTACCTGTACCTATGTTTCAGTTTTCTACCTTACCTTACGTTCTAAATCCATAATAACTGTGGCTGAGGCACTAGCCAAAACGTCCCGATGTGCCATAGGTACAGGTAAGGTACAATCAGCGAGGAACACAACTATGCTATGTCATTATTTTTTCTTCTATTTTGTTTATCTTGCACTACTCTTTGACACTTCATCCCTAATGTTTTCTCGTTTACAAGTTATTCCTCTTTCATATCCAAAAGAGATGTTGCGCAAAGCTTTATCTACAAAATAATGATTTGTTTGCAAAACTCTTTGCTTCTATTGTCTCGGGACATCCTTGTCTCAGAGCGCCTCACGCCTTAGTTTCTGAGAATTCCTATTGCCAACAGTCTGTAGATCAGTGATGTGTGTCGACTGTCAGACATAAAGAATGTAAATGTTTATGCTGCTGTTAAATGTATTTGCTGATATTTTTTGTTTGTTGTGATGTAGTGATGATGTCAATGAAGTGGAGTACTCCTTAATCCTTATGTTGCTTATATTCTGTATTCAAGTTGGAAGAGCTCAACAACATCAGACCCCATGGGTATTGACATGCTAGGTAATCCCAGTACCAAGCCTACAATTTAATTTTAAAACTTGTTCTCGAACGTGTACATTGCAAAAGTTTGGGTAAGATCATCTCGGATTAATAGAGTATCTAATGTTTCGAGCGAGCCTCTGAGCCCCTTAAATCCTAGCAAAATTAACCACGTCCTGTTGAAAGACCGTCTTGCCAGAATCTTACAGAAGGTACAATTACTTTTTTGTTGTTTTAGGTCCATAGCAATGATATAGTGTCGCCACAACCATAATCGGAGGCAATATCGCTCATGACATTACACCGACAAGAACACGAGGAGGGCGGAAGGAGGAATCTGATACATGGGTTGCATCAGCCAACACTAATAGTATTATATGTCCCACAAAAGTGAGCATTTCCTGGTGATTGAACAACAAGAGCATAACTGTTGCATGAGTACAGTTGTTGAAATAACTGTGCATAAAAGAGTATGAGAATATGCTCTTGCATTTATCCTACAAGTACAGGAGGAATAATCTGTCAACAAATACGAAAAAACTCGAGGCCGTCTATCCTGAGCATTTGTTTCACTTTTTTGTTATGCTGACACTTTAAAAAGGGCTTTTTCATTTTTAATTCTCTATAAAGGAACGGCTTCAATTACACACAACCATATACTTTACATATTATCAACATTAGCTTATGATGGTTATCAACTAATGACTTGCTTTTATAAAACTTCTCCCAATTTTGTTGTTCTGTTTAAACTCTTATGTGAGACGGTTTTATGGATGACTAAAACATTTTAATGATGGATAGAACGTTGAGGATCTTCAATATACGTACTCTGTACATAATAGAAGGTCTTCAATATATGTACTCAGTTATAACAAGACAATCAAAAGTCTTGTGACATTAAAGGCCTTATTCTTTTTGGTTAAAAGAGCTGAATTGAACAAAGAGAATTTTTATTTTCTTAGTAGTAAGGGAGATTTTAAATTGACTCTATTAAATTTTTATTTTTGACCTCATTGTAATTTTGATATGATAAAAAGAAAAATTGAACTGTAACACTAATCACGAAAATTTACTATGTTGTGAAATGTCTATTTAAATGAATTTTTTTATCATAAAGCTAATGATTTTATGTTATATATATTCAAAAATCATTTTATTTATTTTTTTCACGAAGCTAATTATATCGGTTTGTATTTTTATATTATATACTGAATAAGTTTACGTCAACTCATTCTCTAAAAAAAAATTAGCAATATGTATTTTATAATTTTATATCACTTTTATTTTAATTTAATTAAAAGATTATAATTTGATGAAATATTTTAATGAAAAGATAATAATGAAAAAAAAGAATATCATTTGTTTTGTAATTTAAATTGATTCCTTTTGGAGGGAAAATTTTAGAATTCTCTTATTCTTTTAGTATTAGGGGGATTTGAATAAAGTTGAGCTCTGCATAACTGAATTGAAATAAATGGAGTTGAGTGGAATTGAAATGAACTAAAATAAAGTTAGAACCTAAAATGTTAAAGAAAATAGCATTAGGGTACGAGATAAGATATATCATCTCCTCTATCCTCACCCTCATCCTTTTCAAAACTTCCCTTCCCCCTACTAGTAGGATATATAGGATATACACGTAAGGGATAAGACATTAAATTCTAGATAAAGGCCCGAGAACTCTACTAAATCATTAGGTTACGAGAATACAAATAGACTCTAATATGGAGACACTAAGTTAACTACACTATGTAGGAATACTACTTTTAATCCTCTAATAGATGATGTGATTTCGTTCAAGTTTGATATCAATGCGTTATTTTTGATAAGTTTGTTAGAGCAACGTCAATTCGACGCATTGTTTGGAACGACCTTGATGGTCAAGATTGTTTATGTCTTTTACGTTAAATTTGAAAGTAATTTTAAAATAGTTTTGTTAGAGTCTGTTTGTGTAGGTTTTTTGATTGACCAATTTTGAGTTGAGTCAATTTAATTTCTATTAGATTGGAAATGTTTTTTATTCTGATTTAATCCAATTACAGTTCAGATGAGAAATTCATATATATGTCAAATCAATTTAACTCTTGCTATTTTTGCAAAATCAGTTAATCCTTATGTAAGGTGAACGACACACGTATATTGTAGTATATGTAGATTGTAACGACTTTTTCACTAATACGAATCATGATTTTGATGATTAACTCGGTTTACTCGGTATTTGTACAACCGCCTTTTACATTTTTAGAGTGGAATGAGCGATAAAAAAAAGTTACCGAAAATAAATCGATGAATATAAATAATAATCTCTTAATAGCTTAGTGGGTAGGCAATTGGCCAAAATTTAAAGGTGCATTATTTAGGGAAAATGATCCTCTTCATTTGTATTCTTCCTTTTCTTTTTTATAAAGTAAGAGAACAAGTTGATCCTCTAAGGTATGACCAACTCATCTCATCCTTTCAAATAAATGAGACAAGTTGAAGTCACCGCTATCAACCCGCCTCGAAAGAGACGGACACGAATGTCTAATAAAAGCCATAAAATTAGCAATGTTATTGGCTTCATGAAAGCAATGTTTAATTATCACTTCATCGAAAAAAAAGATCTAATTTGACATCCCTGGTAATACTTGAAATTTCTTAAGAAATTTGTCAAGTACTACGAAATGAGTTAATAACACATAAATTATCACCTTCCACAATTAACTTTGAGATTCCTAACTGTTTAGCGGCTAAAATACCTTCTTTTAAGGCGAGAACTTCCGCAACAAAAATACTACTATTAAATCCGCATTTTTTTTTTGCTCCTAACAAAATGACTTTACCATTATGATATCTTACAACATATCCTCTTGGTCCAATTACTCTCACATGAATTATTATACTCCATATTTATATATTCTACGTGCACTCATTTATTTTTTTTAGTCCAAAATAAATTTAATTTAGGACTATCTGATCGAATCCAAGGTTAATCTTGACCATTTTTTTTTCACAAAACCTTTTGAGAAATGGTCTCCCATTCAACAATAAACTCATTTTACCATAATTAATAAAATTATCTTATTATTATTTTTACATATAGGTTATTAATGGATGCATACCCTTTAGACCATCCCCAAGCAGAAGGTCACCTTAATCGGGTCACCGAAATTTTTCCTCTTAATCACACCTTATTAATCTCGACCCACTTTCACCCTCCCAAGCAGAAGGTCACGACCTAGGTCACCAACCCAATCATTTTCCACTTTCCAACATTTTCAATCATTTCCCACCTACTCTACCCCACCAAAACTTCTCTCATATTTTTTCAATTACTATTAAATTTATATAAATTAATTTTAGTTTTAAACTTCTATAAATATTTTAATTTTAATCCCGATATTAAATAAAGATAACAATTTAATGTAACGGTCGTATTTTAAATCGAACCCATAATCGAGCTAAAAAATATTAAACAAAAAAAAAAATAAAAAAAAAAATAAACCAAGGTGTACACCGTACGTTCCCAACCCATTATCAATTTCTATCTTATTTTCCCCTTTCCCACATGACAAATGCAACCCAACTCAATTATCAATTTCTATCTTATTCATCTCCTTCATTATTTCCCAGATCACAAAACCAAATAAGGCGATCATCCAAATTATTTATCAAACCTCACTCGATCAATTATCTTATTCATCTCCTTCATTATCTCCTTCGTTCTTCCTTGTTCCCCAAACCCAGATCTACCCAAGCTAATATCCTGATTCCCTCTCCCAAACATAAAAAATGCAGATTTGTAATTGATCGTTTCAATTTGTGAAATCGTCATCCGCAAATTAACATCCCATCCTTTCCCCAAATCAATTAATCCCATCCTTTAATTATTCATCTTATATTTTTACATCAAAATCATCTTTTCTTTAACCAAATCAAAGGCTCTCAAATCGTCATTTACATTAAAATCATCATCTTCTATAGACCCAGATTGATATTTCCCAACTCTTCATCATTCATCACCCTCCGCTTATTTACCGAATCACCCAGATCGAAAACAACATCAATCAGACCATCATCTCCTATTCAGATCTTCACCATCGTCGATCTTCACCAT
>JAGPOY010004207.1:11184-23370 GCA_018983105.1 Silene uniflora | reverse complement strand
ATATGGTATCTTCTAATCTTCTTAACTTCCTTTGACATTTGTAAAATGGATTTGACTTCACTTTTGTAAAATGTGAATTAGTTGGTTCATCCATAATTTTAATGTCATTGCTCCATTACTTGACCAATTCATTGCTTGCTTGACTTGTGTGTGGGCTTGACTTCTTCAATTAATATTAGTTGCAATTTTTGGTCCATCATTTCCCACCTAAATCCAATTAAACTCTTCAAGCAAGTCCATGCTCCATGCTCCACTTAGCTTTGCATTTCTAATGTAGCATTTTAGCTCAATTTGTAGTCATTTTAGCCCATTTTGCTAAGTTCACCTACAAAACATGTTGAAATACCAAACAACACTAGACAAGCAAATATTAGCTCAAAACACTAAGATAAGTGCATAATACAATGTAAAATAGAGCTAATATTAGGGGGTTAAAGTATACAAATTAGGCACTTATCAGGGTGACACTCAATTTGGGCGCCACCCTCTCACCCCGCTCTCACATGGGGTGAGAGGGTGACACCCAACCTCTCACATGGGGTGAGAGGGTGACACCCAATTTAGGCGTCACCCGGTAGCGCCTATGATTGTGCCGCATCATTTAGTAATGTGTTCTAGACATCCCTTATTAGTACGACTGTACGAGGCACTCGCCGATCGGCATCGGAAATGGATCCTCTCCATTTCCTTTCTCTCCATTTCCTCTCACAATCTATTTAAATATTAATTTTCCCCTTCACTCCTATTTTTCCTTTATTTTTATGCGTAAATTTAGAACCGTTAGATGTTGATCCGGACCATCGATAAGAACTTGTCTCTCCATTTCTTTTGAGGAAATGGAAAGAAAACGGACCGATCGGCATCACCCCTAGGTGCACAGACTGACAGACAATAATTTTTCTCAATTATCTAAAATTCCCGCCAGATTTTCAGTAAGGTTATAAACAACAATCTTAGACTCCTCATTTTCCTCTTCACTATAAATCCTCACTTTCCCCAATTTTCTCTCTCCTCCTCAACAATGGCGCCTTCCCGCAAACTCGTCAATGGCCGATCTCCATTAGTCAACAAACAGCATCAGATCACCTCTTTCTTCACTAAAGCATCGTCTCCTAAACCTTCTGAATCCCCAATTAATCCAGGTGAATCATCAATTCCCGAATTGCGAAACCCTAACCCTAACCCTAATTTCGTTGCTAGCCATAATACATCCCCGCCGACAACTCCGTCACCTCTTAATGGTAATTTGAGACCCAAACCCGTGTTGGTTATCGGGTCAAAAGAGGAATATGGTGAACAAGTTGTGAGTAGGAGGATTAGGGTTTTCTGGCCGTTGGAGAAGGAGTGGTACGAAGGGTGTGTGAAGGCGTACGATACGAGTGTTGGTAAGCATTTGGTGGAGTATGATGATGCCGATGAGGAGTTGATTGATCTTAAGAAAGAGAAATTTGAGTGGGTTGGGGATACTGGGAATCGCACGAGGAAGTTGAGAAGGTTAAGGAAGACGTCCATTGTTGTAGAAGACGACAGTGAAAGCGAGGCGAAGGGGAATGTGGATGGTGAAGTGCTGGAGGATGACGATTCAGGTGTAAATGTGGGAAGCGAGAAGACGGAAGACTGTTTGGGGGAGATGGAATTGGTAGAAGAGAAGGCGGTGGGGCGGTTGAAGAGGAAGCGAGGGGAGAAAGGTAGAGATGGAGGAGCAGGGAAAGCTGGTGGACAGAATGTGGATTTGAGTATTAAGAAGAAGAAAAGCGGGTTTTTGGTTACTGAATTTGGTACCAAGGTGGAGGATGTGGCTGCTAGTGTTCAAGGTAATTGACGGTGTGGGGTTGCTTATGTAGATTGATATTCATACATGGTGGACAAATGTTTTGTATGTCTGCTGTACTATACTACTATGTAGGGAATTCCCAATGACAGTTATCTCTTTACTACTATGATTTACAGAAGTATTGATAAACGTTTGTGTTCAATTACCTATTAGTTTGTGAAATCATTGCAGTACAAGATGCTATATATCATGCTGTGTTGGACGATTTTTAATTCATTTGACGGTCTAAAGATAAATCGTTTATTTGGAAGAAATAGGGCCTAAGACATGTAGAGAGACTTCATATCACCTTTTTCAGGTTTGGAATTAGATAAGGGAAATTAATGCTATAGGACTTTACTTGCAAGGAGTGAACAACAAAAGCTAATATATATACAGGACAGACTGTTTTGATTCGTGGTTTAGAGTTTGTTATTTCTATTCGCGGAACCTGACTTTCAGTAATGGTGAAAACTGAAATAGTACTCTGCATTAACCTTTGAACTTTAAACTGAAATACTTCTACTTCTCTGCCTCAGGGATGGGAGCCAGGTACTAGTAAGGTCTATTTAGCTTATCATTATTGCATAAGCTTTATTGCATCATGGCTTTTTCCTCTATCGTATTTGTTGAGCGTTTTCTTGGGTTGTATATCTGATTGTTTTCTTATTCTTATACAAAACTAAACTTGCAGAGGCAAAACCTGCAAATGTTGTTGACAGCATGGACACAGATGCCCTGGAGAGATTTGGTATTCGTGAGGAGAAAAAGCTGCCGTTTCTGGGCAAGTATGTTTGAGCTCAAGTTTTGCAACTTCTTTTTATAATAATGTTCAAGAAATATATAAGAAGTATTGTTTTGGGTTGGACAATTTTTTTTACTGAAATCGGGTCCAAATAGGGTTGGGAAAACATAACCTACCCATGGAACAAACACGCCATCTCGGATGGTGTATTTACTGTAATTTTATAAGGAAAAAAAAACCTTACCGGAGACAAACACGCCACTACCAGCGGCATGTTTATTGAAAGACACATGCCATTTGTACTGGCATGTATCTTGTGTTCCAGTGAGTGATGATGGGCATTAATGGTTGAACTGGGTTGCAGTGGCCAGTGAGTAGTGCAACTTGAAGGAAGGGAGTGTGCTTGGTACTACGGAAGGTCTTGTCGCTGGGTTAATACAACAATAACATTATCCTAGTGCCTCAATGGCTCCCGCAAATTGCGGGGTGGGCGTGGGGGGTCGGATGTACGCAGCCTTACCCATGTGTTAACAACACAAAGAGGCTGTTTTCGAATGACCCAAGATGAAAATTGCATCGAGAACTGCAACGAAGGACTGTTACTTCACAAGAGAAAGAAGCGTGATTTTGTCCTTGGGTTATTGGTGTTAATAATTTTTTTTAAAGATGATTCATGGCGGAAATGGTGATGTATGAATGGTTGAGGAGATGCACTGTAACTTTATCACACAAGATACACACCAGTGCCGCGCTTTCAAAAGACACGCTTTGGTAATGGCATGTTTGTCTCTCAGTATTTTTTTTCACTATCAAATTATAGTAAACACGCAATTGGAGTTTGCGTGCCTATTCTTGTCTTAGGGTTCGTTTTTCCACTCCTTGTGGACGCCATTTCAGTAAATAAGGTATAGTCCTACCCAAAACTACAATTATTTTTGCAAGCATTATTTAAAAAAAAAAATCTCCGCCTTTTACCTTTACTTCCATGCATCAGTTTATGTATCTTGTGTGATTACACTGTTCCATCACACAATACAAGCACGATTGAGCTTCTAGGTTTTTTCTCTTTCTTTTTTCATAGACTTTGTGGTACTTTTCATTTTTTTTTGATGCAGAGATCGTCGGGATGCCAAGAGGAGACTCCCAAGTGATCCACATTATGATCCGAAAACCGTTTATTTGCCGCCTCAATTTCTGAAAAGTCTCACTGGCGGTCAGGTAATTGCATTCTCAATTAGCTATCATCTACATGAGGTTATATCCATTCAAAGTCGTTTGATATTAAAATGTTTTGCTCGTATGTAGAGACAATGGTGGGAGTTTAAGTCGAAGCATATGGACAAAGTCATGTTCTTTAAGGTTGTACATATGTGAGTTTTTATATCAAAGTATCATTCTACTTGCCAGCAATACTAGTGTATTGATTACTATTTTAAATGTTCAGATGGGCAAATTTTACGAGCTTTTCGAAATGGATGCCCATGTTGGTGTGAAAGAACTCGATCTTCAGTATATGAAGGTGCGCATTCTGCTCATTACTTGGCCATGTTCTCGCGATCCTCATGTTGAGGAGGTTGTTTATTGCTTCTATTCTAAACTTCGAAGTTGCTCTCATTGGCAGGGAGAACAGCCTCATTGCGGGTTCCCAGAAAAGAATTTTTCGGTTAATGTGGAGAAACTAGCAAGAAAGGTTATTGTCCTCTTCTGTGATTACATCTAATGTAGCGCTACATGTTAGGGTTTACCTGCCACCTCTGCTCTTTTTTTTGCTAACATCCTTTTGGATTGATAGGGCTATCGAGTGTTAGTAGTGGAGCAGACGGAAACTCCTGATCAGCTTGAGATTCGTAACAAGAAAGAAGGTTCAAAAGACAAGGTTTGGAGGATTGTTCAGTGACTTTTGCAGTTTTGCTTCCTACAAGGGCTACAACACGCCCCTATTTTGATTTATGAATTGCTATACTGGACTCTCTTCTCTCCCCCGTCGAACTTGTTTTTTAAAGCAAAGATTGAATGGACACTGGAAAAAACTGGTTGGAGGGGAGGACATGAACATGTAACTATGTAAGACAATCAGTGATAGTAAGAATTGCAAGTTATGGTAAGGTGTAGAGTCTTGCTTTGGGACCACTTATTCAGTAGCTGGTTTCAGCTAAAACTTTTAACTGTTGAATGTATAGGTGGTCAAACGAGAAATATGTGCCATTGTGTCTAAAGGAACACTCACTGAAGGAGAGCTGTCTATAAATGCCGATGCGTCATACATAATCTCAGTGACTGAAAAGTGCCCAGTCTCTTCAGATAATAAGCAAGAGCTTGTGTATGGTATTTGTGTTGTTGATGTCGCTACAAGCCGAGTAATTGTCGGCCAGGTTAGTCTATCAACTGTGTACTTTCTGACCGCAACTTATCTTGAAGCTGTTTTACCGTGCTTCCTTTTTATATCCAATTAAGTCAGGATGTTGTAGGCTTTGTAAAGGACAATTTTCAGTGAAATTAAATTTTTCTTGGGCGGGTGTACATATTGGATTTTGTCTGTGGAAAATTTACCAGGTTAATTAAGATGTTTATCCTTGTTGCTCATTTTTCTTATGTTGACTACTATACTATGATTCTTGATACAGTATCATATGAATGGGAATTCTTTCTTTTTTAGGATAAGGGAAGTTACAAAATTTTGGTTTAAGTTATCTTTAGCACCGTAATTATCTGATGTTAAGTCTTGGCACTCCAAACTCCAAACGTCATAACCGCAAGGCAAACAAATAACAATTTAAGAAAGAACTAAGGCCAGCTGAAATTACGTATAAAATTTCCTCCCATAATACCATGTTTCCTTTTCCCAGATGAAGGATGATGTGGAATGCAGTGCTTTGTGCTGCCTTCTCTCAGAATTAAGGCCAGTTGAAATTATAAAACCTGCTAATATGCTTAGCTTTGAGACTGAAAGGGCACTCACCAGATACACAAGAAAACCTCTCGTTAACGAGTTGGTTCCTGATCTCGAATTTTGGGGAGCTGACAAAACAGTTGGGGAGTTGAAAAGCTTCTACAGTTGCATCAGTAGTCTCTCTGTTTCTTCTGATAAGACTCCAGAGGCAGCCCCCAACTTTGGTAGGCAAGATGATTCATGTGAGCTTCCAGATGTCATCAAGGACCTTTTAACAGCTGGTGATGATGGTTCCCTTGCACTGTCAGCTTTTGGAGGCAGTCTTTACTATTTGAGACAGGCTTTCCTTGATCAAGCTTTGCTTCGATATGCTAACTTTGAGGGACTTCCATGTTTTGGATTCCGGGACGTTCTTAAAAAACCGTATATGGTATTAGATGCGGCTGCAATGGAGAACCTGGAATTATTTGAGAACAGTAGAAATGGAGACTCAGCAGGGTACGATCCATTACATAAAAACAACTTGTTTTCTTCCTCTTTTATATTTTTAACCTTAGTTCTTTGCATTCTTGAAGGACTTTGTTTTCCCAGCTCAATCATTGTGCAACTGCATTTGGGAGGAGGTTACTAAAAACATGGCTTGCAAGACCCTTGTATCATGTTCAGTCAATCAAAGAACGGCAAGATGCTGTAGATGGGCTTCGAGTATGTTTTGTTTCCGACTTCCTCTAGTATATTTTCTTTCGTGCTGGTTGTCATTTAGCGTTTCTCCTTATTTTTGTTCTGTTCCCCTTTCTGGTACAAAATTTTATTAAAAATGGTCCAAAATTTTATTAAAAATAGTCCAAACTTTTGTTTTTCTTGCTACGGAGTATGTATTATTGTCAGCTATATTTGTATTTTTTTATATCAAGCTTGTTGTTTCCAAAAGAATTGCTGCTTTTGCAGAAACTGTCAGAAATATGCAACTCACTAACTCAGTGATGATTTTGTTAATTGCTTTCCACTCCTTTGAGTTGTTAATTCTACCTGTTTTGTTTTCCCTATGTGTACTTTTTTTAGTTTCGCTACTGAAGCTACTGGATGCTGTCTACTACTTTTTGTCGTGTCCTCAGTATCATGACTAGTGTACTCTACCATTGAATTGCCTTGCTCTGTTATGTGCTTTATTTAATTGTACACACTGGCCGTCAAGAAAACCATCTAGAACAAAAGTAAGAGAACTTGCAGAGGGGTTTTAAACTCAACTTTTAATCGTGCTATTACTTTATATATGTTGATGAAACTCATATTAACCCACATGTGAGTGTCCCACATTTATAAAAGAGTCAATTGGTTTTTAGAGTGGAACCGCCTTGGCTTATGAAGTGGACTCTCTCTCCTCTATTTGGGCGTGGCCCAGGCCCGTTTGCATGATTTAACATATGTCACAGGGTCTCATCTACTGCTCACATCTGTGTAGATGATGTTTCCATTATGTGGAATTAATAAATAACGATGGCTAATAATTCCTATCTTTTCTAGGGCAATAATTTATACCTTACTCTTGAATTTCGAGACAAGTTGTCCAAGTTGCCTGACATGGAGAAATTGCTTTCCCGCCTCTTTTCTAGCAGGTGTGCACATTGTCTAGCTGCACTTTTGTTAGCTTTTACACACTAAATGTTTATTGCTGGATCTTTATTTTGCTTAATGCAGTGAAGCTAATGGAAGAAATGCAAATAAGATCATTCTTTATGAAGATGCTGCGAAAAGACAGCTTCAAGAATTCATTTCAGCATTACGTGGTTGTGAAATAATGACCCTAGCTTGCTCTTCTCTGGGTTCTATCTTAGATTATACTGATTCTGAATTGTTACACCGTCTGTTAGTTCCTGGTAATGTCATATAAACTTTCGTTTTTTCTTGTTACTGTCCAAAATTCCCAGGAGTTTATACAACTTCATTTAATAACCACAACACACTTTTTACAGGCAAAGAACTTCCTGATGTTAGTTCTACTTTACAGCAATTTAGAGAAGCCTTTGATTGGGTAGAAGCTAACAGTTCAGGTCGTATCATACCACACGAGGGAGTTGATGCAGAATTTGATACTGCCTCTAAAATGATTGAGGAGATCAAATCTAATCTAGAGAAGCATATAATTGAACAACGAAAAGTAATCGGTGATAAATCGGTAAAGAACATTCATATTACTCTTGAAATTTTTGTTGAAGTATGAGCTTCTCTGTATCTCATGACCTAATGGGATTGATTGATTTATGCGTTTGCTATTGCCTCAGATCAAGTATGTGATTGTTGGAAAGGACAGATACCTTTTAGAAATGTCTGAAAGCTTGTCCAGAAGTGTTCCTCGGGACTACGAGCTGCGATCATCCAAGAAGGTAAACATGTGAAATATATATGAAGATCATCTTGTAGTAAGTTTGAAGTTTGTTATGAAGCTTCCTGTTTGATTTAAGTAGCAACAACTATGCATTCAGATTTCTTTTGATTTGCATTGTAGCCCTACAGAACGCTAACTTGTTCTTATTATTGTGAATGAACATCTCATATGGCAGTAATGCAGTATATGTGATTGTAGATAGGAAGATATATAGCATGTAGCTGACTCAGAAGCAAAATTTGGGACTCAAACTCTAGAGTCTTCTTTCTCTCATTTAACTTACTTTTCAGCTTTGACAACTTGAAGATGCCACAGTGCTTGGAATTGTTTTCTGCAGGGGTTTTCCAGGTATTGGTCGCCATATATTAGGAAGATGGTAGGAGAGCTTGCGGAAGCTGAAGCTGTGAAGGAATCTCACTTAAAAGGAATTTTGCAAGATTTAATTGAACGTTTTTGTGAGCATCATACAATGTGGAGAAGGTTGGTTGCAGTTGTCGCAGGTATGTTGGCCTTGCAAGCTTACTTCTCAGCTTTATCAATGTGGTTGCTATAAAGCAGAAAATCTACTGCTATAGCACCCACTCATTGTTTCTTAATGGTAACGTTTCGTGTTTTTCTTCTGACGTTTGAACATGGCTATAATTTGTGCAAGTTCTTTTTTGCAGAATTAGATGCTCTCGTCAGCTTGGTGATTGCAAGTGATTACTTTGAAGGACCCAAATGCCGACCAAGTGTTTCAAATGCGTGCAATAGTAATGATGTGCCTCATTTGATAGCCAAAAGTTTAGGGCATCCTCTCCTTAAGAGCGATTCATTAAGCAGGGGGACATTTGTTCCTAATGACATTAATATTGGTGGCCTTGATCATGCCACCTTTATCTTGCTTACTGGTCCTAACATGGGTGGAAAATCCACCCTCATTCGTCAAATTTGTTTGGCTGTAATTTTAGCTCAGGTAAAACTCCCAAGTATAAATGAAAAATTAAGGAATCAAGTTCCTGTTTCTTTTGATGCTCAATTCTGGCTTTGTCCAGGTAGGAGCGGATGTTCCTGCAGAACAGTTTAAGCTATCCCTTGTTGATCGTATTTTTGTTCGCATGGGAGCAAAAGATCAAATTATGGCCGGACATAGTACTTTCCTAACAGAGCTTTCAGAAACTGCTTCCATGTTGGTGAGATTCATTTAAGCTTGAGTTTCATGCCAACTTTATTAATTTTTTTTTTTTCCGGAACAGGAGTTTTCAGTGTACATAAATACACAATGGATGAGAGTCTAATTTAAATTAGATTGTCAGATACTCACAGACCACAGTTAACCCCTTAGGCTGAGGCCTTAGCACATTTAAATCACATGAGAATATCAGCTTTGGATGTTCCAAACTCTATTTTCTCTCCGTACTTTATTTCTTGTAGTCACGACAAGTTTGGTCTGACCAAATGTTCTGTCTATTGACGCAATAGTGTTATTGGTTTAACAAAGTGACATTTCTATTTTATATTCTTGCCAGACATCTGCTACTCATGATTCATTGGTGGCACTGGATGAACTTGGACGTGGCACTTCAACTTCAGATGGACAAGCTATTGCGTAAGAGCCCCTAGAACAAGACTGATTGGCTTTAAGATTTTTTCTATTGCGTAATGATTTGAACTAGAATTTTCATATTTCTTTTAACTTGTGAACATGCAACGTCATCTGACTGACTGCTGTGTTGTCTGTACTGAATGTTGTTCTGCAGGGAATCAGTTCTTGAACATTTTGTGCGGGAAGTGCAGTGTCGTGGCTTGTTTTCCACTCATTATCATCGGTTAGCTATAAATTATAAAAGAGATCCCAAGGTTATCTTCTGTTTCTTGCTTGCAAGTTCTTACGTGTAAATGTTCTATGTTTTGTTTTTATGCATTTTGCTGTCAAAATGTTCAAGAGCTGTGATACTCTCTCCCTTGTAATTTCTGAGTAACGAGCTTGTAAATACAGGTATCTCTATGTCATATGGCATGTCAAGTAGGACAAGGAAATGGCGGTTTGGAAGAAGTCACATTCCTCTACAGGATGACTCTGGGAGCATGTCCGAAAAGCTACGGTGTCAATGTTGCACGAATAGCTGGTAAGTTGCTATGTGGAGTAATTTTTTGCATTTGGAAGTACACTGTACACCATAGTAGTACATCAATGTCCCATCAATATTGACAATTCTTGATCCATTGCAAAATTTTAGGAATTCCCGATTGTGTACTCCGCAAAGCTGCTGCCAAGTCGAGAGAATTCGAGATGGCTTTCGGTAAGCACAGCAAGAGACCTGATAACAATGTCCAGAGTTGGGAGAATGAAGCTGCTAGCTTCATCCAAAATCTAATCAGAATTACGTCAGACGCTGATTTGCAAGCGATTGCCTCATTTAGTCAGCTCCAACGTAATGCTAGGATCCTTTTGGAACAATGTTGATCTTGTGGCATGAGACTACAACTCCAGGTTCAGTGTGAACAAGTAAAGCCGCCATGTTTTTGTCAGCTACTTTCTCATTGGTATAATTTTGCTGTCGACATATTGGCCATTTTTGCATATAGGTGGTGTGTGTAACCTAGGATCAGCTTCTGTTGGTCTTTTATCACCCCGTAAATATCTAACCATTGTCGACCCCTTTTGTATATCGGCTTCTGAATGTGTACAATGGTACATAATTATTGTACTTGCGGAAATGCTAATTATTGCAATAACTATTACTTCTGTGATAATAATCCGAGGAGCAAGCAAGGTTTTGCTTCTTAGGTTGAGTTTGTGTGAATTTAATTAGGGGGCTGCGAAAGATCGACGATGTTTTGTAACGAATCGACGATGATTTTCATAAAAATTACCTCACCCTTTACCCCCTCTCTCTAACTTCTCTCTTCTTCTTTTTACTCTCTTTTGTTTTCCAAAATAATTACTAAAACCCACCACTACACCACCCCACCTCTACGACCACCGCCACTACCACCGCGACCACCACCCACCGGCGGCGGCCATCCACCGGAAAAAAAAAAAACCTTGCAATGTCTATGCCTAACAACGAACAATCTACACCAACCGACAACAATAATTCATCGGTAAGTAATTTATTTTACTACTTTTTTTTTATTAGTAATTTGAATCAAATTATTATGAATTTGTACAATTAGTTGTTAAGTAATTTTTTTGTAGTTGTAGTATTATGAATCGTATTATTATGAATGAGCATTTGTCGAATTATTATGAATGAACATATGTCGAGTTAGTTGTAGTAAAAATGAAATTCATACGGTAGGTGGTGGTGTAGCACTATTCACGGCCTATATTGGAATAGGCCGTGGATAGTACACGGCCCAACATGGTCTAGGCCGACCAAATTTCACGGCCCATTGTGGATTGGCCGAGCATATTTCACGTCCTTGTATGGACTAGGCCGAACAATATCAACGGCCAATTGCGTGAGCCAGCCCAATCACTCGGCTTTCTGCGTACAGGCCCCAAACATTCGTCGGCCATAATGGACTGGGCCGTGTACTATTCACGGCCCACTTGGTGTTGGCCCTTGAATGTTCGGGGCCGACGTTGGTTATGGCCATTATTATTAGTTTTTCGTCTTTTTAACTCATTTTTATCGTAAATTTGGATTGTTTGACATATTTTAGCATCTAATCATTTTAATTTGTTTGTGTTAACAGGGTTCATTTGAGGTATTTGGCGAAAACCATGTAAATTATAACTACCTATTTGAGACGACGACGAGCTTTGTAAGTCGGGATGAACCATTTAAATGGGTTCAGAAAAAAGCATTTGATAACGGGTTTTCATTAGTAATAGCAAATAGTGGGGATAAAAATCGTACCCAACCCGAGTTGAAGGGGACATACTTCCGTTGTTCAAGGTACGGGCGAAGCAAAAAGAAGATCAATCCCGATATTCCCGATAAGCCCAAGAAGAAAGGGACGCCTAAGTGTGAGTGCTTGTTCCAGATTCTTCATCGGAAGGTTATTCTACCGATCCGATTAGAGGGCTTACTTAGTGACGAGAGTATGTTGGTGGTAATGTGAAAGGTCTAATCTATGTTTTAATTTAAACTCTTGTTTTTAATTTCCATGTAATCTATGTTTTAATTTCCATGTAATGTACGTTTTAATTTCCATGTAATCTACCTTTTAATTTAAATCGTGTTTTTAATTTCCGTGTAATCACCGTTTTAATTTAAAATCATGTTTTTAATTTCATTGTAATCTACGTTTTAATTAAAAAACGTGTTTTTAATTTCCATTTTAACGATGTATTAAGTCGGAGGTTACTACTAACGATCATGAAAATATCTTACAAAACAAAATAAAAAGTTCGATACATA
>JAGPOY010004207.1:0-11154 GCA_018983105.1 Silene uniflora | reverse complement strand
GTGTTAGTAGTTTAACATACTGACATTTCTATTTCATATCTTGCCAGACATCTGCTACCCGTGATTCACTGGTGGCATTGGATGAACTTGGACGTGGCACTTCAACTTCAGATGGACAAGCTATTGCGTAAGTGCTGTTGGAGTTGGACTGACAAGTCCTGAGATTTTTTTCATTGCCTTGTAATTTTCATATTTTTTTTAACCTGTGGACATGCAACTTCACCTGACTACCGTATTGTCTATTTGTCTGTAATGGATTTTCTTCTGCAGGGAATCAGTCCTTGAACATTTTGTGCGAGAAGTACAGTGTCGTGGCATGTTTTCCACTCATTATCACCGATTAGCAATAAATTATGAAAGAGATCCCAAGGTTATCTTCCGTTTCTTGCTTGCAAGTTGTTACGTGTAAATGTTATACGCTGTATTTTTTCACGCTTCATGCTGTCAAAATGTAACAGCTTTGACACTCTCTTTCTTCCTTAAAGTTCTGAGCAACGAGCTTGTATTACAGGTATCTCTATGTCATATGGCATGTCAAGTAGGAGAAGGAAATGGTGGTTTGGAAGAAGTCACATTCCTCTACAGGATGACTCTTGGAGCATGCCCTAAAAGCTACGGTGTCAATGTCGCACGGATAGCTGGTAAGTTGCTATTTTGGAGTAATCTTTTGCATTTAAAATAACACCATCTTTAAGCAAGGGCATACCTTGATAAAATCACTGTCCATTGTCAGTTTGTCACTAATCCATAATTATTCTATCAATATTGACAATTCATGATCCATCACCAAATTTTAGGAATTCCCGATTGTGTACTACACAAAGCTGCTGCCAAGTCGAGAGAATTCGAGATGGCTTTCGGTAGGCACACGAAGAAACCTGACAAAAATGTCCAGAGTTGGGAGAAAGAAGCTGCTACTTTCATCCAGAATCTGGTTGGAATTACGCCAGACGCTGATTTGCAAGAGATTGCCTCATTTAGTCAGCTTCAACGCAAAGCTAGGATTCTTTTGGAACAATGTTGAACTTTTGGCATGAGTACAACTCCAGGTGCATGTCCATTGTCCAACTAGCTACTTTCTCATTGTTATATAATTATGCTGTCGACATACTGGCCATTTTGCATATAGGTAGTGTTCAACTCGGGATCAGGTTTTGTTAGTCCTTGTGGTCCTGTGTTTATCTAACTGTTGTCGACACCTTTTGTACATCGGCTTCTAATGTGTACAATGTACATATGTAGTCATTGTACTTGCTGAAATGCGCAACTATTGCAGTAACTATTAGACCTAAATATTTACAAAATCTGAGGAGCAAGGAAGCAAGTTTGGCTATTTAGTTGTGACTTTTGTGTGTATGGAAATCAGTTAGTCATCGACAATTTTTCATTTCATCCCCTGTTTCAATCCCTCTACATGTTCTCGAAAGTTACTCCATCGAACATATACTGGTGTTTATGTTTCTTAATATCTGTGAAAAGACATTCTTACTGAATCATGGTAATTGACTTAAAATTGTTGATAATACTGAACATAGAAGAGAACTGCAGTGAGATATTGATATATTCGACGGAGAAATGTACATGGTAATTATATTCTTCTAATAGGGCAAGATCCTCTGAGTCATTCAATTAATATGAGACTAAAGAGTGATTTCCCTACTTATATAAGTCTGTTTCTGTACATTATTGTTTAGTTACAAGCTGAAACTATGTGAGACTGTGAGAGTACATTCGGCTCCCTGTTATATTTGGAGTGCTTGCTCTTCAACGTCAGCCGCTTCACTTATGTTGTCCTGGTGAATTAGAGCATTCTGATATGGAAATTATCAAATTAGCTCTTTAAATTAAATCAAAAATCCGAAATTCTCGGAACATGTAGTAGATCAGTCTGAGAGTAACTATAGCTTACATGAATGTTTTGAGGTCGTCTGATACTATTCTGAAGTGCTGATATTGTTTGGATAATTATGCACATAGGTATTATTACTCCACAGCCTCTAAGCACTATTACCTGTAATTATTTTGTTCATGAAATTACCCAAGTAAATCTCAAAAACCAACCATATTTTGCTTAAACACAGTTAATGTAGACTGGGAAAGGGTGAAGTTTGCTTACTGTTGCAGGTGAGAATGGGTAATGTGTTTCTCCTGCTACTGATTCAAACAGATATCTCAGTAATAAAAGGGCTGTAATCTGTCAAAATTCAAACGAAGCTATTATACGAGACGGTTTTATACAGTTCAATCTAATTACTAATCTTACAATTACATGAAGTATGTGATACCGTCTCATACAAGAATTGCCATAAAGGTGAGACTCGAAACTCGACAGCTGGGTATATTAAGATGTTTGAAATAAACATAAAGGTTGACAGTAACTAATTGTTGAATAAGGTGTGTTTCCATGTTCATTTATTAATTAAATTGACGTTGAATAGGGTGTGTGGTACAGACAATAGTTCAGTGTACACTAATCTGTGTTAAGAAGTGGCCAACTAAGTGACCAAATGTTGAGGACCCCTTTAAGATTAGGACATTTTTTAGTACTTTGTTTTATAACATATCCTATTAAAAATCATTGTCTCAACAAATTATGTCACCTCTTTATTTATTTATTTATCAAAATTATTTTATCGAAATATACAAAATGTATATCTTGATGATGTTCGTACTTGGAATTTATTGTAAAACGGTTTGTGAAAGAACAATATATTATTTACGAGTAGTTATTGTGTGAGATGGTCTGATATTGTAAAACGGTTTGTGATTACTTACAATGAGGGCAATAGTCTTGCATGATGAAATGCCTCTATCTATAATTGATGAGCATTCATCTATGGCTATAATATCTTGGTTTCCAAGTAGTTCTCTTCTTGACTCTTCCAAGCTTCCCCTGTTTCATATTATTGATTCCTTATTATTGCTATTAATATAATAATGTCAATTGGGAAAGAATCAAATTTTAACTTTTAGGCTTGTCTGGAATCCATGGAAAAATCTTGGGGTAAATTTTAATTGGGTGATAATTACTGGGAAAGTTAATTACTTGGGTGATGAGTTCATGGATGATTGATTTGGCATATGAGGGTAATGATTATTGAGTAGATCTTTTACTCCCTTAATCATTACCCGTCATGGGGGTAATAGATTCAGGGGGTGAATAATTATTCACATGCCAAACATGAAAAATGCATCTTACTTATCACTTCCCTATTCATTCCCCTCCTTTTACCCTCAATCCAAGCAAGCCAAGAAATAATAGTCACATAAAATAATAATTCAAAATTTAAATACAAATACAGGGAGAATAGTAGTTTACCTAATTCTGACTACTTCATACAATAAAATACTTTTCTTTGGTTGTTTTGGAATAGCTGTGTACCCTGCTTCATAATTCTGCATGCAATTTCATGTAATATAAATATTCGGAAATGGGACTGAGAATTCGAACACCACATGAAGACCAACCATCAATACATACATTGTTTAAGTATAGAGTCAAAGTTTGTGATATAAATATGAATAATTTATTTGTGCATTACATTCGTAATTTCATCGTTCCTGATATTTGTTCCAACTTTTTATTCTGTGCAAGAAGTAATTGATTCATAGGAAAACAAATAACTGAGACGGAAAGTGTATTTACCAAAAAAAAAAAACGAGTAATAATAAACTTTAGAAAAAATGAACGTAAAATTGAAGATTCAAGTGCAATTGAAGAAGGTAGCAGCCTAGAATGCATGATGAAGTAAGAGACAGATAAAGAGTTAAACTTTGAACTCAAGGCAAAGCCTAAACTAGCTCAAGAAAAAGTTATCTAAGATTCTACTCCGTATTAGACAACTAAGCAATATTGAAATCGAAATTATAATAGGATTAACCGATAAAATAGTAATATGAACTCGAAACAAACACATTTAAAACATTTTTATTTTCATCGCTCAAGGAGGACGATGACTAACTTGGTATATATATATTTTAAATGAAATATACTTCCTTTCTTCTTTTGAATTGTTTACGTTTTTTCAAAATTTTGAAAACGTAAACAATTCAATGAAACTGAGCAACTATGAAGCATAGAAGTTGTTATCTCAAGAAACTGTAGAAATATAATTAACAAACTTATGTTAAGATTCATGACTAAATGAAAGTATGAAACAAAAGGGATTAAAATGAAATAGAAACAAACCTGTAAGCAAATTTCACAAGTAATGTTCCCTTTTTCATTACACCATCTCTGTATACATTCTCTATGAGCAAACTGCGACAATAAAAACAACATAACCAACTTATTAGCAACATATATACTCGTTTTTGAGTCGGAACAGGAATTGGAAAGTCGGAAAATGAGATGACGCCAACCTTGACAGTTCCAGTACAAGCACATGGAGCTTCTAATTTGCTGCAACTTCCATATTCAACTTCATGACAAATTCTACAATAATTTGTATCATAATCATAATCTTCCACAAATAATATAACCTCTTCCATTGTTTTTCTCTTTGATTCGATTTCCATTTTTTTTTTTTTTTTTTGTTGATTTTCTGTGTTCTAGAGTTTTTTTTAAATGTTGCTTTCCTCTGGGGTGCTCTGTTACGCGGTTATGTAGGTATGTGTCGCTTGGGGTTTATATAAGGTGTAAGGGGGAGGGTGAAATACCAAAACTAACCTTAATATTGTTCCCCAATTGGAAAATCCAAATTGATATTTATCAAAAATATGGTGACGTTTTCATGCGGATGTCGGCTTCTTTATCCACTAAACTCGAACGATACTACTAAATACTAATGAGTAATAAGTAATAACCTGGGTTCCAAGTCCGTCAATTATCGAATATCGATAGGCTAAGGATATCAAAAATGTAGAAGATGTCTCATAAAAATGGTTTTATATTTAAATTATTGTAAAACAATTTTACACATTTCTTTAGATAAACTGCTATTAATGAAAAAAGATATCTCGTGTATAACGTTATTCCACCCATAGGCCATAACTAATTTCTAATGATTATATTTTTCATGTATGTATTTTTACTTAAATTGCCTTGTTATAAAACGTATTGTCGATTTTGATTTTTTCATTGGTTAAAATGTACGGATACTTGAGATAATAAGCAACGTAAAAATTTTCATTTTTAAATTCTAGTGAGAGCGACCTTTCCTATTAACCCAAATATAAAATGATGTGCAATCAAGCTCTGATTTGATGCTTAATTGATTAGTAATCCCGTTGTTCGTTAATTAACTCTTACATTTCCTCTTATATACTCAACTGTTTCTTTCGTGGACTTCGTATATTGACACTTATACAAATTTGATATTGCATAATAGGTTGAATAACATGCTAATTACACTAATTAAATCCGATTAGTTGAATAAACCAGCTGCAATTACTTCACTCATACTCCATTAACTAACCAAACTTTCATGGTATTGCTATTGCATATATTTGTTATTATATTATTTAGTTATTCGTTTGTATAGACTTAGGCCCGATTTTTTTCGCCTTAATTTCAGCTCTCACCAGAGACGGTTCTAGACTTCTAGGATTTGATCATAGGGGGTGCAAAAACTTAACAATGATTTCGGCGATGAGGACTAAAATTTAAAAAGTCACGACGTTAAAACTACAGCTTTTAATTCTTGATTTCCGTAACATGAATTTTATATAAAAATTGATGAAACTACCAAAAAGACAATAAAAATAATAGAACGAATTTATCTAATACAATTATGAAAATGAAGGACTAAAACTAGGCATTAAAGTCACAATTTATAATTAAATGAGATAAAAATGAGATAAATGTATGCCCCAAGGATCGAACCCATGACCAAACAAATGAAAACCTAGTATCTAACCACTACACCACTATGTATTTGATAAAACTTATGGAAACTGAATCGTTAATATTTCGAAACAAAGAGGATGAAGGTGAACCCCCTGCATCCCTTATTAGAACCGCCCATGGCTCTCACTCAACTCACTTCAGTTCAGCTCAATTTAGCTTATTTTAGTTCAGCTCAGCTTATTTTTACTCTATTCATCTCGGGAAATTTCAATTAAGTTACCAGTCTCCATGTGACTTGTTGGTTGAGACACTAGTGCATGAACCTTCAAGTCTCAGGTTCAAGACTTGGTATGCACATTTATGTGCAGAAGAGGGTGATGACGATGATGATGATGATGATGATGATGATGATGATGATGATGATGATGATGATATGATAAATTTCAGTTAAGTTCAATTATTCCAATCAACTCACTTCGGTTCAGTTCAGCTCTATTCAGCCCAGAACAGGGCCTTATTATAGACTTATAGTTCAACTCAACTCCATTAATTCAGCTCAATTCAGTTCAACTCCAATCAGCTCATTTTAGTTCAGCCCAACTTATTTCAGCTCCATTCATCTCAGAAAATTTCAATTCAGTTCAATTCTAATCAGCTCACTTCGGTTCAGTTCAGCTTTATTAAGCCCAAAAAAAGAGACCTTATTATAAGATCTCTTACATAATATATACAGAGTATTTTTTACACTAGTAAGTATATTTAAGATTACGGAAATTTCCCATGGTACCCCTTAATTTTGTCAGATTTCCCATGGTACCCCTGCTTTTAAAAATGTGTCTATGGTACCCTTGAGTTTCCATTTTTGTGCTCATGGTACCCCTTAATGTAACTTCCGTTAAATGACCGTTAACTTTTGATGACGTGGCAATATTAATCATTGGTTAACATTAATTTAATATTTCATTATTTGTTTAAAAAAAATAAAAGTTTTCCCATTTCCCACGGTACCCTTGTGATTTATTCATTCTTCCCCAGATATCTTGAATTTATATAGTTTTCTCACTACTCTTGATTTGAGCAATGCCATAGCTTGAAAAGGGGTTCATATTGCTATCATTCTATGTGTCAAGTCGATTTACTCTTACTACATAATCAACACTACTTTTATGTTAAAATACAAGAACTTGGACGACATTTTAATCTTTGTCTTTATGGCATCAATAACTTTATTCTTCGAATCTTTCTTTTAGTAAATATAGCCATGTTGGACATTTGTTGAGCTTCTTCTACCGAGTTAATATAGCTCATTAAGTTATGATTTATTTTTTACATAAAATTTCTTAAATCTATTGATTTGTTAAGTTTGTGGGTGTTGAATTGTAATGGTTAAAGATAGTGTTTATTTTGTTGTAAATTAAAGGATATCCGGGGAAAATGTAAAAAGTACAGGGGCACCATGGGAAATATCAAACTTTTATTTTTATTTCATGTTTATTATTAATTTTTTAATTACTAATTTATTGCCACATCATCAAAATTTAACGGACGTTACATTAAGGGGTACCATGAGCACAAAAATGGAAACTCAAGGGTACCATATGCATATTCTTAAAAGCAGGGATACCATGTGAAATCTGACAAAATTAAGGGGTACCATGGAAAATTTCCGTTAAGATTATGTCTCACGATATATTTACATGCAGATTTCAACTTATTTAATTGATTATAAGAGGTGATACTCATAACTTAAATCAAACCTTATTAATTTCAAAATCGTCTTACAACTCCTCTTTATACAAACAATTTCTTACCTCAATAAGTCTTGCTTGTGACGGGTCACCATTTGTGACGGATATTTTGTGAGATAAAATGGATACAAAATGAGTTAGTGGAAAAAGGGGACCACATAAATAGTGTTGCAGAGAGAGAAAAAGTGGTTACTTTGTGAGATAAAATGGTATCCGTCTTCTCCTTGTGACGGATATGTCATGTCTTCAAGTAGAATTTGTGTTCTTACCTAAAACGATTTTATAAGAAATTTACTCTATTCTATGTGTCAGACTGTCAGACAATCATGATGGTATGAAGTATACAATTTGTCTATGTGAGATGTTTAATTTGTTCCATCGACCTATGCTCTATGATTGGAAGGTCCCACTAGAACCGTCCCAAAATTATACTCGTAACTTCATCCTCAGAAACAAAGCATAATTGTGCGGTTTAGCCACATTAATGGTTTCAATTTTCATCACATAAGACCATCCCCAAGCAAGGTCAATTTGGCCCAATTGACCTTGCTTGGGTCAAGTTAATTACAATTAGAAGGTTGATTAACTTGATCCAATGTCAATTTGTGTCAATTTTTGACCTAGGTGGAGTCAAATGACCCAACAAATTGACCTCCCACGTGGCTAATTTTTATTGGTTACAAATTAAAATTTAATAAAAAAAAACAAAAAGTAATATATATATATATTGATTGAAAATGTTGAAAAGTGGAAAATGATTGGAATATTGACCTGGGTCGTGACCTTTTGCTTGAGAGGGTAAAGCTGGGTCAAGTTAAATAAGGTGAGATTAAGAGTAAAATTGAGTATTGACCTAATTAAGGTGATTGTTGCTTGGGGATGGTCAATAACTAGTCTTAAATTAGTATTGATTACTTCCTACCAAAATGAAACTATTATTGAAGTCTATATTATACGGTTTTCGGTTATATAAGTTCAACATTATTTTGATCCAAAAAGGATAAAGTTCAACTTAATTAATAATTAAATTAAGCTCAATTATGTACGAAGTAATAATTAATTAAGAGGCTATTATTCAAGCTACTCCATGTCACATTAGATGTCATATTACCTAAACTTAGAGCTTGTAGGGTCTAGAAACTTTGTTGAACACTTAATCATACACATACACAATGGAAGCAACACAAACTACTAGTATATGGCAATGTCATAGATGACTTATGCCATGTGTTTTGAGCTTAATTTACGATTAACTTGGTAGCAGTTTAATATAACTCAATTTAGCTCCATTAAATTCAATTTATCGATGTTCATTTTAGTTCAATGTAACTTAATTAAATATCTCTCATTAAATTTAAATATAATTCAAAAGACCATATCTTACTAAACCAAATTATGCGAAAATTGGTAATACTCTCTATTTTCATTCTAATTAGTCTCTCTTAACATGGATATATATTCAATGCGTCAAATAACAATCCACTTGGATAAATAATAAGTACAAGTTTTTCTCCAATCTTTAGATAAGTTTTGATTTTCGCAGTACACATATTACTCATCACAGACAGTACACTATTGACAGTTTTGCCCTCTCATTTCCCCTCCCATTTTCTTTCTCTAATTTCTCTTTAATTTATTCTCTATAATTTCACACACCATTCTTTTCTAATTTCACCACCCTTTGTACTACATTGATAACTATGTTACAATAATTCGTAACTCACATTATCAAGACTCAGGTCTTTGCACCAAAAATCTACTCTACAAACAAACTGCCTACCGCGTATCGCATATTGTAGAAACTAAGAATAGGAAGACATAATTTCGAAGAATATATTGAATTGATATTATATGATTGTGTGAATAATATGATCATACATGTAGAGTATTTATAGTAATCCTAACAACCTTAACAACTTGGTTTTTAGGAAACTAACTAACTCTAACTAACTTCTTAACCGACTTATTACCATAACTCTAATATACCCCTCTCAAGCTAGATTGTGTTGAAACATAATCCTAGCTTGTTAGAAAAATACTGATGTTGTGCTGCACCCAAAGCCTTGGTCATTATATCAGCAATTTGCAATCCTTTTCTGACATGAGTTGTTTGTAAGAAACCTTCATCTTGTCTTTCCCTCACATAGTGGCAATCTATGCTTAAGTGTTTGGTCCTCTCATGAAATACAGGATTCTCATAAATATGAATGGCAGACTTGCTGTCACAATGCAAAGGAATAGGCTTGGGAACTGTAATTCTGAGATCATGTAATAATCTGTCAACCCATACCAGTTCTGAGGCAGTGTATGAAAGACATCTATACTCTGACTCTGCTGAGCTCTTGCTTACAGTGGGCTGCTTCTTTGTCTTCCATGAGATTAAAGAGTCTCCCAAGTAAACACAATATCCACTAAGAGACCTACTGGTATATTGGCATTGACCCCAGTCTGCATCACTATATGCAGTGACTGAAATATTGGACTGAGACTTGTAAAATAATCCTGCATTAACTGTGCCTTTCAAATATTTCACTGCATGAAGTGCAGCTTGCATATGAGGCTGTCTTGGTTGGCTAACAAACTGGCTTAAGTGTTGAACAGTATATGATAAATCTGGCCTTGAAAGATTTAAATAAAGTAGCCTGCCTACCAGTCTTCTGTACTGCTCAGGGTCCTGCAATAGCTCACCATCATCTGTAGACAACTTCAGACCCCTTTGTAATGGAAATGCTACAGAAGTGCAATTTTCCATTTGTAAATCCTTGAGTATATCAAGGATATACTTCCTCTGATTAATCATTATTCCTGAATCATTCCCAGAAATTTCCAGACCTAGGAAGTACCTCATACTGCCCAAGTCTTTGATGGAATATGCTGAATGCAACTGTTGCTTTACAAATTCTATTTCCTCTGATGATGTACCAGTTAGTAAAACATCATCTACATACACCAATAGTACTGTGAAGGCATCAGTGGCAGTATTATGCTTAGTAAATAAGGAATAATCCTGCTTGGATTGGACATAGCCTAATTGCTGCAGAAACCTTGTTAATTCTTTGTTCCATTGTCTGGAAGCCTGTTTAAGCCCATATAAGGACCTTTTAAGTTTGCATACTAACCCTTCATTTGCATTGTACCCCTCTGGAACCTTCATATACACCTCTTCCTCCAGAAATCCATGCAAAAAAGCATTGTTCACATCTAATTGGAACAATGGCCAACCTTTTGCAGCAGCAACAGCTACTAGTGTCCTAACTGTTGTAAGTTTGGCAACTGGAGAAAAAGTGTGTTTGAAATCTTTGTCTTTAATTTGGTTGAACCCTTTTGCAACCAACCTTGCTTTAAACCTCTCCACAGAACCATTAGGTTTATACTTGATTTTGTATACCCATTTTGATCCTATGGCTTTCTGACCTTTAGGTAGTTCAACCAACTCCCATGTCTGATTTTTCTCCAAGGCAGTTATTTCATTCTGCATTGCTTCAATCCATCTTGGATCCTGCTTAGCTTCTGAATACTTATATGGCTCTTGTTCTGCTAAGACAGCAGCAAGGGAAGCCACATATTCTGGATCATAGTCTTGCATTTGTGCTAAAACCTCAGTATGAAGAGCTACAG
>JAGPOY010004206.1:0-14097 GCA_018983105.1 Silene uniflora | reverse complement strand
GATGGCGTCCCCGCTAGGCGAGGGTCCGGGGAAGGGTCCCACCACAAGGGTGTAATGGGGGCAAGCCTTCCCTTGCCATTTTGGCAAGAGGCCGCCCCCAGGACTTGAACCCGTGACCTCACGGTCACAAAGCAACACCTTAACCGGTGCGCCAAGGCTCCCCTTCAGTTGAGTAGTGTTATGCAAATAAATCCGTTTTTTTTTTTGGGTGAAAATTGGCGTGTTTACTGTCGGCAATACTGAGTAATTTGCTCACTTCATTCTCATGGGTAAGAAATAAAAAATGAACCCTAACATCATGCATGATAAAGGGATCAGCTGAGCAACTGTCATACGAACCAACTACCAAACTTACTCAGTTATTAAGACAGTAGCATAATACAATACATAACAATACATCGTTTTAAGATCGAGTAAAGTTAAGAAACAACTGCACCAGGTAATACAGTTTACCCGATCTAATAAATTAAAATGAAAATTATGGTAATATAAGAGGCCCCATAAGTTTAGTGACAAGCCGGCCATCTACAAAAAGTAAGACAAATGAAATTGTTGTGATATCTTGAATTTGACAAAAATGAAAGAAGGGAGCAATAATCTTGACAATAGATTTTGTCAATGATAACCATATTTATTAGTTGCACAAAATTAAATGATTTATCAAAATCAAACTCGTAAGTCGTACCCTTGTTATAACGGAAAGTGCGTTTGAATGCAAGAGTCATTTGAGGGTTTAGTTTGCGGCTCTTATTATTCCTACCAACAATACGTAACATAAAATTATGATTGATGATTATATTATATCATGGTACTCCATTAATATCTTTAGGGATAATGTTAGGGTATTATCGAGACACCTTTTTTATTGTTAGTAATGATTTTTTCTTATTAATGAACAATTTCCTATTTTAATTTTACTTTTTTTTTTTATCATAGTATAGTGATTTCAATTTTTACATTACTCTTATAGTGTAATTCTATCTCATAAGAGACTAACTTGAGCTTTAATTTGCACGATATACGGAGTAGAATATTTTGCAATTGATTTAAAAGTTTTTTTTTTTGGGTGTATAAAAGTTCACGTTTAGGTTCAAGAGTAGGTTTTACTTGCTAGTTTACGGCGAGGGCAAACCACTGGTCTCTTTGAGGTTTTAAAGCGGTCTTCACAGTCTTACAAATCACCTACCAACAGGGTCTTGGTACTTGGAGGGATAATCCTACACTAATTGATCGCCATCGATTCACTTAAATCACCAACACAAGGCTATATTTTAACTCAATGTGAATCAAATCGTTAACTTCAATATTAGAAGGTGGATTCTTTACCATTTAAAAGAACAAGATCACCGATCTACATGACTATATTAATTTGGTTAAAAAGTGCATGCCTTAAGACCATCCACAACAACAAATACTTCTATGCCTAAACATGATATTTTTACAAATATCACTACACAACAACAAAAAGATTATATCTAAAAATGAGTTTTTGTCACTCTCATCCAAATGTGATGAGTTTGACAATGAGAATTGTGGGTATTTTGAGCATTTTATTCTTTTTTTTTATTCTTTTTATTATGTGATTTTATTGTTTAGTGGGGGTAAAGACTAGTTAAAACTAATTGTTGTTGTGTAAATTTTTTGCCAAAATTATCATCTTAAGATAAGTTGAGGTGAATTGGTTGAGGGCCCACAAAAACAACAAAAAAACTTTTTTTTGTTGTGGATGCTCTTTGCTTACCTATTCTTCACAAATTTAGTAGGTTGCAGATTATAGTTTTTCGTTCTCATTATGAAATCTATATTTGGCAAATGGTCTAAAATTAGTACTAAGAGGCACGAATATTATTTAGGGAATGATATGATTCATTGCAATTTGCATTGCAACAACAATAATGCATACTTCCTCCATTCCATTAGATTGTATACATTTTCCTTTAATGACAATTCCATTTGGTTGTATACATTTCTAATTTGGTCCAACTTTTACCATCTAAAAGACTATACTACCCCTCTATTATTTGAGTACCACCCACCTAAATTGGAACAAAAGAAGTGGGATAAGGGGTAGTTAAGTAATTTTATATCCCACCTAAATTCTAGTGCAAAAAGCAAATGTATACAATCTAATGGAATGGAGGAAGTACAACATACGTGATTTATGTATGTATATCTAGGAAATGATTATTATGCGTCAGAAAAATCAATTATTACTCTGAAACTTGTACTAGAAAGAATAACATAGGCCAAATTATAAGTATAGTAGATCATGATATACGATCATAACGTAATAGACTAATGTTGTTAAACGTAAAAGGGGACAATTTTGCAAAAGCCATGAACAAAGGAGAATAATAATGAGGATTTAATTTACTAGATATCGCTTCTATAAGACTCGTATGAGGTCATATTTACAAGGATGAGAAAAATAATGATTTTGCGAAACTCAAATACATAGGAAATATTACGTCATCATATACCTTCAGTCATTCAGTATTTAAAAAAATGGAATTATTACATTTCAAGAATACAGTGACAACTGACGAAGTCGGGAAAAAAAATTAAGAATTTCAATTAAAATCCTAAATTTTCCTTCTTCAGGAATGATCCACGACTACATGCAGTGGAGGATCTTAGTAAAACCGAAAAGGGTCCCGTTCCTCGCTGATTTCCATACTTTAGTGCAAAATTATCATTTAGCTCCTTTATCTTAATGATTGAGTCTTAAATATTATTTACACATAAACTCACACAAAGTTACTACTCGTATGAAGTATTTTGTTGTTTAAACCTCGATCTTCTACTCCTTATCATTTACTCCAAGATCTGTCACCGACTTCCGGCTTTTGACAATGATTAGTTACATGATGTGGACAGCTGGGAATGTAAATCTGACATGTCTTCCACATGGCAGATGGTGGAGGATGACACTTCGGCAAAGGGCGGCGCACCAAACTGACTAATTACAGTTGGAATAACTTGCATATATGGTTGGACACCTTTACTTTTGTCACCAAAAGTAAACTTTTGTAAACCTTAATTATCCATAATTTTATGCTTAAACTATTTGATTAAGAGTTAATCCAACAAGGGTTATTATTTCTTTTTTTTGGTGCAAAAAGAAGGCAAAAGGGGCGACTTTTAATTCGATACTGATCTGACAAAGTTCGAACTTGAGTTATGAATACAATCTTTTATGACTTTATCAGCTAAACTAGTTGTTATGTCATATGTGTACTTTTCTTTATTAATTACTCCCTCCGTCCCGGCCAGTTGTTTGCCTGTTCCATTTTTGGTTATCTCAGTCAATTGTTTTAATTTCTATTTTAGGAATGACTTTGATAGGCAATTGGTAATTCACTCTCAATTTGGTCAACTTGTCATTTAATAATTGGTTTTCTCCTCTTTTCTTGGTCTTTGTTCCAAAATCAAAGGCAAACAAATGATCAGAACGGAGGAAGTAATTGAATAGAGGTTAATTATTTGTTTAATTAATAGACTAGAGGTTAAGATAACATAAGATAGTGATGTATGAGGGATTGAGAGTGCATATAAGGAGAAATGAAGGGAAGAATAGAGACACAAAATGAGGGTGGTCTAAAAAAGTTGGGTGTTAAGCCGTCCAAAAATATAACCAATCTCTCTTTAATTTAATTTGATTTGATCCAATTTGCCACCCCCATGCGCAATTGATAACCCTTTAATCCTTTCTTCAATTCTTTACGTATATATATACATATATCTCACTACCTTTCTTCATTAACTTATTAAGTTACGCAATCGACCTACGTATTATTTGAACATAAAACATATCTATAATTCTATATACATTTAGTTCGATTGTATATATACTACATTCAATTATACGTGGAGCAACAAAATTTAATTTCTTGAGGACGGTTCATTTTCAGGTGAGTAATATTCATTCTTCATACGACGTTAATTACGCACAAGTTTTTCTTTTGAAAGACTTTTTTTTGTTGCTTGTGTGTATATTGAGGACCTATTTGTGTTATTATTGACTTAGATTTCAAATTTTATGTTTTCTTTTGCTTGATTTTCTTGAGTAACTATATATTTAGCTAAAAAAAGGTTAATCATGGCAACAATTCGGAGCTACTCGTATCATAGAATGCTTATTATGATGTTAGCTAGAGTAAATATTTAGGTTTAATATCGTAGTAATTAGTCAAATTAGACGTGGTTGTTGATTTTTCTCATCTATTTTGAATTGATTGGTTTTCTAGAGGATCATAATAAACTAATTTTATGTAAAAAGGAACTGTGAGTATTGCTACTTTTGGTTCATGCGAAAATTTAATTGATGTTTTGAGTGTTAAAGGAAGTTCACAAAACAACATAAACTTCACTAAATAATCAATTTTTTTTAAATATCAACATTCAAGTTATTAATATGCATCATTAGAACACATATTAAAAAAAACAGATAATATAAATTCTAACGCGACGATGTCAACTTAGTTAAACAGTCATACTAGTAAAATAGTAAATCTAGGAGGAGGATGGATGATCAACCAATTAGTGAACCTCGTTTCGATCTTGGGTTGGTGCATTGCATTTTTCAAGAAAGATTACAGTGTCCCATGGGTTGACATTTGATGTTGACTTTTGTAGGTTTTCTAAGTTATAATTTTATTTTGTTAAATCTTTTGTGAAAAAAAAAATCACCCCATTCTGCACTCGGAAGTCGGAACTAACAACTAATGGTCAGTGAAATTTTTTTTCTTCCAATTCACGGTCTTTCCGATATATTTTGTTGGGAAGAAATTTACAGCTCTTTGAAATCATAGGCAAAGGTTATGCACTAGTGACCGATCAAAATGTTTTTTTACCAAAAAAAGTGCTACTTAGAAAACTTATTAGCTCAAGTAATAAATGTGACCTCTTATAACATAAGAACAACCGAACAAGCTTTACTGACTTTCTGTACAAGGATGTAATGGACTAATGGATAATTATATACTCGTATGATAACTCTATTAATATTTTTTACCCATTTTATTTTATATTTGCGGTCATTTATTTGTATTTTGATTTATTTTGTTTTTCTGTTAATGAATCACTTATTAAAGTATAATAAGGACGGCCTATTATGCCTATTATTCGTTAACTTAAACCAATATTTAGAATTGACCATGGTATATTTTTGTGCCGAAACAAAAGATAAACGAGTTACCAGTACGTAGAAGTTAATCGATAGCTAAGCTATATATACGGACTTACAGAGTATTATTTTCTATTGTATTTCTTATTGCTCCAAACCTTTTTTAAAAGTATGGCTTATACAATATGCATGTAGTGCACTCTACTCAAAAGACAAGGACAACGTGCATCTTTTGTAGTTTTGTGCCTTGCGAAAGTTTATCTTTTCTACCCTATGTTTGCAAATTTCCCTAATACTTCGTAGTAATTACCATTTACCATGAACTTCAAACTTGAAAGTGATGATGAAGATATTTATAGAATTATACTCCCTCCACAAACCTATTTTCACCCCATTTCATTAAAATATACCTCACATATAATAGAGAAATGGGGTGAAAATAGGTTTGTGGAGGGAGTAGTATCTTAGCCTCTTATTGTTTGGTGGGTCTCAAATTTTTGATAATCAATTATCGTGTACATCTGATATACCACGTCATCGTACACTCTATGCATGAGATTATTACATCAGCCACATAATTCATAAATAATAAAGTAGAAGCTCAATAGTATAATGGTTAAGGTTTTTCATTAGCTGGGATATACGATAACTTTGTACACTGGTCGTACTTAGAACTTGAATTGCATGGTCAAATAGTAATTGTAAAATTTGAAATTAAGGTAATACTCTACTTCATAAATAAAAATCATTTAATTAGCCTACATCCTTATATAAAAATCATTGAATTACTACCGGCAGGATTATCGACTGACTAATTCCGACTGCGCACGGCTAACGATAGTTGAGACTTGAGACCATATAGTCATGCATTTTTTCCTCATCAATCTAACAAACATAATTACATGGATTAATTTTCAGGAAATTGATTAATTACAAAATGGATCATACCGACGAGTCATGTGTACCACCCGGATTCCGGTTTCATCCGACAGAAGAAGAGCTAGTAGGTTACTACCTTCAGAGAAAGATAGAATCCCTTAACTTTGAACTTGATGTTATTGTTGACCTTGATCTCTACCGTATGGAACCATGGCACTTCCAAGGTACACAACACAACTCTTATTACCGGCCGGGTTCCAACCGCCCCGCTTTTTTCAATCCGAGTACCCAAATCATAGAGCTAGTAGTTACTACTTACTAATCCATAACGTGAGAGGTCTGCTTATCGGGAGACGGTCTCTTACAAGTATTTGTATTTTATTGTATTATACACTTTGAAGTGATTGAACTAAAGGATTGGTTTTAAGCGAAAAAAATTACGTTTCCTAACTTGCCTCCAATTACATTTTCTTATATTAAAAAAAATAAAAGTTAGAATTAGAATATTTAAACTCGAGAATGTCATTTATAAAATTCAAGGAAAAATACTTAGATTCAGAAATTGCTGCAAACTTTGGAGTTGTATCGTTGATTAGGGCGTAGATGATTATTGGTGGTATCGAGTTTCAGTAAGTGACCCTCAAATATTGGGCTTTGGTATGTGCAGAAAAATGTAAGCAGGGATATACAGAGGAGAATGAATGGTACTTTTTCAGTCACAAAGACAGGAAATACCCAACAGGAAGTCGGACTAACCGAGCTACTGCAGCTGGATTTTGGAAGGCTACTGGCAGAGACAAAGCTGTGTTGTCCAAGAACTTGATAATTGGGATGAGGAAGACTCTTGTCTACTACAAAGGCCGTGCTCCCAACGGCCGTAAATCTGATTGGATTATGCATGAATACCGTCTTCAAACTACTGATCCTGCGGTTCCTCAGGCAAGTTTCATCGAGTTTCTTGTTAGTCGCAAACATGAACCACCTGACCCGAAATAATCCGACAAGAATAGATTTTCATACGAATATACTGATTATAAACACCCCGGAAGCAGATTTTGACACAAAATTACTAGTCCGACTCCACACAAAGTGCTTAACATGAACACATCCAAAATGACTAACCCCATATCTGACGAATTTACAGGAAGAAGGTTGGGTGGTATGCAGAGCATTCAAGAAACCAAGTCCGAGTCACAAGCAAAGATTCGAGTCATGGAATCACCATTATAACAACTATTTCATAAGAAATAACAGCACCAATAATCCCATGATCTGTTCAACATCACAACCAGACTTAGCAAGTCCTACAGAAGTTACTCATTCTACAAATTACTTCCATCCTCAACATCTTGGACAACATTTCCAAAATTTCGGGCAGGAGTTCACGTCTAACCAGGTTAATCTCATCGACAATCACCTAATCGATCTTCCTCGGTTAGACGACAGTCCTCTTTCGACAAGTATTGCTGCGGAACAGGCATTTGATCTACAAACTGGTGTATTAAGTACTGAGGAGCATGATTATGATCAGCTTAGTAGCTTCCTCGGATCTTTTCCCAACTTTTAGCAAAACGTTACATTTATATATATAACAGAAGTCTCCTAACAACGACAACATTACCTCAATGGCTCAAGCCTCAAAATTGCTAATGACTAATAGGGTTATATTACGTACTGACTATATGCAGAGCTTCTAACGGAAAATGGAAGTTCTTATTTTATGGCCAATGAAGATGCAAATGATCTCCATCTGCCTTTTTATTTCTTCACATGATTTGTTATACCAACTTACCAAGCTATATATTGATCAAATTGATCAAATTGTAACTTATCGTTTTTATTATGTTAAAGAGAATTTGTGGGCTAAACGCCTAAACTTCCCTTATAGGCGCGTCTACTTCCTTTGTTCACTCTAAATTTCATATGTTTGAAAAAACGTATGGATTTGGAGTGAGCGGAGTCAACAAAATATGGTGAAGGGGTTATTGTTCCATCAGGTATCTACAACTTACAGAGTACAAGATGACAGCATAAACAGATAATTCCGGAAAAAAAATGGCACTTGGTGAAGAACAGGTACATAGGTACGAATATCCATAAATACAACTAATATTAGCGGGATATCACTCGTAAATGGATCCCTGTGTAATTCATATTAGCATTCTGAAAATTATCATCGACATAAAAGTAGAACAATTAGCACCTTGCTCACATATGGAACATCATCCACCTCAAAAAAATATATCAGTCTCGTTCATTAAACCGGAGCACGAGTTTTTGGCTTTAGTCATCTAATAATCAAATGAGATTCTTAAAAATTGAAAACCACAAAAAGTGGACACATAAATTCTCCAATGTAAAGCAGTAGAGAAAGGGACGGTTACATAGATCAGCCATTCAGGTGCTGGAGGCTGGCGAAGTATCTTTGACCCCCAAAGCTTCTGCCAAGTTGAAATTCAAATTACCCCTCATTGTTCTTGTGCCATCTCCTCCATCGCCTTTCATCATTGCTGAAAACTCTTGGAAGTCTATACGCCCATCCTATTTATTTCAATTTACTTACCATCAGTTATAAGCAAAAATTCGATAAATTATACTCCGTACTGTAGTTTCTCAAGATTGAGGTTTTTAATATACATGCAAATATGCAATCAATCTCCCCAATAAGAACTCTTTAATCATGGATGAACTACGTCAATTCTACTGTCACACATCAACGACGCTCAAGGAATACTAATTATAATCAGGAATACAAAATAGAACCGAAGATGACGAACAAGTAATCTAAAGAAAGGAAAACCAGGAAATGACAAACAATAACCTAATTGTTTCTTATCCGGAATCAGTTCATGGGCAAGCTTATTTAATCAGCAGGTATAAGTGGACTGTGGAGAAATGGCTTATGTACAGCAGCGGATGCATGTTGAACCGGGATTCTCGGACACGAAATAAGTTAAAATTTTCGTGCTTTTGTAGTTCTATTATGTTCCATCAGACAATACAATACTCTGGCAGACGGGGCCTCATCTAGACCAACAATCAGACCAGAGTAACGGAATTATGTTAAGGATTTAAGACATTGAAGACATACATTATCCAAGTCGATTTCCTTAATTGTATCATCCAGATGACCCTCACCGAGACCAAATTCTTTGCAGGACTGTTGAAGCTCGTCAATGGTTATGTAACCACTACCATCTTTGTCGAAATATTTGAAGGCTGCTATTAAGTTCTCCTCCCTCTCCATCTTATTCATGTGAAGGGTCGCAGCAAGAAATTCACCATAATCAATAGTTCCATTGTTGTCAATATCAGCCTACAAGAATCAAACAATGTTAACACAATGATAGCTGAATTTCCAATAACAATCTCGAGCCCGAATTTGAACAACTTACAGCCTCCATAAGAGATCTAATGTCAGCCTCCGTCATTTCAGATCCCACCTTCTTAAGACCGACTTTGAGTTCTTCAAAGGTTATTGTTCCACTATTGTCTGTGTCTATCATCTTGAACAATTCTTTTAAACCACCAATCTCCTCTTCTGAGAGGCTTTCAGCGATAACCTATGGAAATTTACAGCATTAAATATCAGTTGGGTGAAAATGTGAAATAAAAAGAGATATCAGAGAGAACCTGGAGAAGAAATCGAATAAATTATTAGATACATTGTCTCCTGATTATCCGGAAACAAAAATTTCCCCAAGAGAAAGTTTAGATTACCCTGTCAATATACTTGTGCTATTTAGCTAAAAATAGGTTATCCTATGACGTAAAAGCTCTGACTGAATATAAACGAAACGACAATCATTTGTCTAGATATCATTGATTTGCACACATCATGTGTAATTAACTTCCAGGAAAAAAAATACCATAATAATTTGAACAGAGAAGTGCTAGGAACATACACGTAAAGCCATCTTTTTAACTTTGTTCATGGCTGAAAACTGTTTCAGACGTGAAATAACAGCAGAGTCCAAAGGCTTATCGGGTGCAACAGTGTCATCAACAATCCACGGGTGACCTACAAAATAAATACTCGAAATTTTACACTCACGATAGCTACATTAGAAGAAGTTTTGTTGATAAATACTTCCACTATCCCAGTCAATAGTTATCTACTTGACTGTTTTGTGAGGAGGATTTCAAACGAAGATAACTACTGATTAGGATGGAGAGAGTAGTAAATAATTGTGGTTTATATATATAAGTATCTCACATAGAACTTCATAAGCTGTTAACCGTCTCGTTGGGTCTCTTTCAAGCATTTTGCGGATCAAATCCTTAGCACTGTCTGAGATACTAGGCCATGGTTCAGAGTCAAAGTCTAACTTGCCATGCAAAATTTGTCTGAAGATTCCTGCTTCAGTTTCTGCAGAGGTGTATTACAACAATTAACAGAACTTCAACAGAGAGAAAGAAATCGGATCATTAAATATCTAAGCGGAACTATGAAAACGCTGCATAAAGAATTACCTGCCCAAAATGGAGGAACTCCACTGAGTAGAATGTAAAGAATAACGCCAGCACTCCACACATCTATTTCAGGCCCATATCGCTTACACAATACCTCAGGTGCAACATAATAGGGGCTCCCAACTACGTCACTGAAATATTGCCCTGCAAACCAGAGAAACATATACATTAACATCTATAGCAATGTCTCTAGTTATCATACTCTTCAATGTACACAAACATTTCAAAGCCACACACATAACATCTATCTCAAATCATTCCTCGTCAGTCGTCTCCAATGTGCTAAACATGCCCGAGACCCAAGGATCAAAATCTACCCTAAACGGCTACACATGAACAATCACATAGACATGCCAAAAAAAAGATCACACGAAAAACAGCAACAAGAAAAAAAGTCCGGTTCTCAGGCTATGCATGCCAGGGACCAAAGGCTCAAAATCTACCCTACACATTTAACATCAGATAGACATGACAATAAAAAGATCACAACCAACAAAACAAGAAAAAAAAACGTAGTCTGGAGGCTACCACGTACCCGGGGCTTTATCTAATGCCCAACTAACTAATAAAAACATAGCGACTGCGAAAAAAACAAGAACAACAGCCACGCATAACATCTGTCTCAATCATTTCTAATCTCCAAAGTGCGAAACACGCCCAAGGCTCAACCCTACACATTAACTATCACATAGACAGGCCAAAAAAGGTCCGGTTTGCCGCCTATTACATATGCCGGGGTTTCTCAAAACATGCCCGAGGCCAAGGCTCAAAATCTAACCTACACAGTACACATTAACAATCACATAGACAGACAAAAATGAAAAATCACACAACTAACAATAAAACAAGAAAAAGATCCGCTTTGCAGGCTATTACATATGCCGGGATATAGTCAAACATGCCCAATGCCAAGGCTCAAAATCTAACCTTTACAATAACTATCCCATAAATATACCAAGAAAAACATCACACAATGAACCACAAAACAAGGAAAAAAGCAGTTGTTTGCAGGCTATCACGTATTCCGGAGTTTAGTAAAACATCCTAGCGCCAAGGCTCAAATTCAAACCTACACATTAACAATCACATAGAAATGCCAAAAAAAAAAAATCCAACAAACAATAACAAAACAAGAAAAAGTCTACTTCCGGGGTTTGCAGGCTATCACGTATATAATAAAAACACGAAAAAATACCAAGAAATTAAAGCTGAAACTCACCAGGCTTATAAAAGACAGAAAGACCAAAATCAGTAGTCTTAAGCAGAGCATCTTCATCAGAAGAATCAAACAAAAAATTCTCAGGTTTAAGATCTCTATGCATGACACCAAGAGAATGACAAGCTTGTACAACACCAACAATTGTTTTAATCAATTCAACCGCTTTCCGTTCGCTATAATGTCCTTTTGCAACAATCCGATCAAACAATTCTCCGCCTCCACACAATTCCATAACTATATGAACAAAGACACCATCTTCATATGTTCCTTTGATTCTTACAACATTTTTATGCTCGCTTAAATGATGCATTATTTGAATTTCTCTCCATACATCTTCATAATCTTCTTTACACATTAATTTCCGTTTTGGTATTGATTTACATGCATATATTCCTCCACTTACTTTTTCTGTGCATAAATATGTTGTACCAAATTGACCTTGACCTAATTTCTTCCCAATCATGTAATTATCCCTTAAACGCTGCGTTTCGTATGGGAGTACTGATATGCTTGGTTTTGTTGTTGCTCCTGCTGATGATGTCATTAGTTTCTTCACTGCTGGTTTGTTTTCTGGTGATGATGATGTCATCTTTTTAATGGCGGAAGAATTAAAAATTGAATTATTTTGGGGAAATTTTTATGTGGGTATGATTATTTTTGTGATTTGTGAAATGGGTAGTTGATGAATTTTTCTGGGTGTTTGAATTTGTTAGACTGGTAGGTAACAATTTCATGGATATAAAGAAGAAAATGTAAGAAATTCTGGGTTTTTTGAATTTTTTTTTTTGGGTAGATATTGATTGATGAGAGTTTATAAGGATATTTGTCTAATTTGTCAACGTAATTAAGGAAAGAGATTTTTGCATTTTTATCCCGTTAATCTTGTTTAAGACGGTTTTAATGATAAGATCGATCCAAATAATATCACTTGATGATTTTGTCTAATATTTAGACAGCTAGTTGTCTTTATCATGTGGTACTTATTTAGACGTGATTTACCATAATTATGGATATAACTTTCTTAAACAACGTTTATGGTTTTTCTTCTTAGGATATTTTAACTAATTATCTGATAAGATCGATTCAAATAATATCACTTGATGATTTTGCTAATATATTCAGACAGCTAGCTGCCTTTATATTTGGTACTTATTTACAAGCGTGTTTCACCATAATTATAGATATTTTAGGATTTTTTAAACTAGTTATCAGATAAGATCGTCTCATAAAGTTTATGGATACTACGTTATCGGATAAAATCTAACCTAACTTACATATACATAATCCTGAATCCGACTCTTCTATAATAATCTGAGATATTAATAAATGTCTGTATTTTTATAAATAAAGAAATCGTCTCACCATCCAAGTCAGAGGCGGATTTGTGGGAGGGAAAGTGAGGGCAAGTGCCCTCACATGACCAAAAAATGCCAACTATATGTATTTGTTTGTCCCCTTATATTCAATGTAATATTGTAATACTCCCTCTGTCTCGATCAATAGTTATTTATTGCTTTTGGCACAAAGATTAAGGAAGGAGAAATGGATGAATTTAGACCACACAAAATCTATAACCAGGGGCGGGCCCACTGCTAAGCATGGTGTAGCATTTGCTACACCAAAGAAAAAAATTAATGTGAGAATAATTAAATTTGCTACACCATAATTACTTATTTAGTGATAATTAATCAACTTATAGAATTGTGATTATTGTATGCAGTGCAAGTAATTAATCAACTTCAATTCTAAAATTGTACGTTCATTTACTGCCCACTTTGGAAATATGCATTCCCAACTCCCCAAATCGTGGTGTTTAATGTTCATGCAATTAATTTAATTTTTGATTATTTCTAACAACATATAATATGTTGATATATAACAATATACCAGAGGCGAAGCCAGTAGTGTAGCATGGGGTAGCGCTCGCTACCCCAAATCCAGAAAAATTCTTAAGAAAGACGATTTTTTCAACCCCAAATATTGTTTATTATAGTTAAAATAGGTAAAAGTCAAATTACAAACATGAGTGTGCTTGTGGCATGGTGGTCGAGTAGTTGTTTTGTCCCAATTGTTTGTGGGTTCGAGCCCTGGCAAAAGAAAAATTTTGTTTTGTTTGCGCTCATCTATTGTTTCTAATCAAGTTCTTTCCTTCTTTGTTCGAACCTTTTCCACTGTTTCATTTTCCTTTTTGTTTCGTAAACTATATTTTCTTTAATTTCTTACATGTATATTTTATTTTATTTTTTTCATCGAAAGTACTTTTTTTTTGGTAAGAGTACATTATAAGGAATTTAAACATTTAGTTTTAAATAGTAATATCTTTTTATTTTCCAACATATTTATGGTCATCAATTGATAGTTGGTAGTTTTGTCCCAAAAATCCAAAGATGAGTAGCCTTTT
>JAGPOY010004205.1:0-12191 GCA_018983105.1 Silene uniflora | reverse complement strand
CCCCCTGGTTCCATCAGCTCCGAGACCATCATTCCATCATACCCCGGTGCACATGGTGAAATAATTCGTCCCGTTTGAGTTCCCGGTACCCACGCATGACCCCACACTCTAGTATCCCTACCATCACCAATCCTTCTCCTCAACCCGTGCTCCAAGACTGCCCTAGCCTCCACAAAGCCCCTCCAAGTATAGCTCGGGTTATACCCTAATTCAGCACCCATAAAATCACAATGCGGGTAATATCTAGCTTTCATAACCTGAGCCCATAAACATGTTGGTTCGGTAAGAAGCCTCCATGCTTGTTTCCCCAATAGCGCGTTATTAAAGAGTTCAAAATCACGGAAGCCCAATCCCCCCTCACACTTTGGCTTACACAGATTCTTCCACGACACCCATGATATACCTCGTTTACCCTCCCCATGACCCCACCAAAACCGAGACACCATCGATCTAAGCTCATTACAGAAATTGGCAGGAATTTTGAAAACACTCATCACGTAGGTAAGGAGTGAATTGGACACGGCCTTTATAAGAACCTCCCTACCAGCCCTCGACAATAATTTCCCACGCCAGCCCTGTAATCTTTTACTTAATTTATCTCGAATAATATTGGTAATCGTCTTCTTTGACCTCCCTACGACAGTAGGCAGCCCGAGATAGCGTTCCTGCACCTCAACTTCAACCACACCAAGCCGCTCCGCCACTCGGCTCCTAACAGCCCTTGAAACACCCTTGCTAAACGAAACCGTCGTTTTATCCAAATTAACCAGCTGCCCCGAAGCGGCTTCATAATCTCGCAGTATTGCATTTATAATATCAGCTTCTTCAACGCTAGCTTTTACAAAGAATATACTGTCATCGGCGAAAAATAAATGTGACACCGCCGGCCCGTTATGAGCTATACGAAGCCCGCTGCATACGATTAGACAACGCTTCAGCACAAAGAATAAATAAGTATGGCGATAACGGGTCTCCTTGCCGAAGGCCTCTCTCCGGCCGAAACTCCACAGATGGTGTCCCATTGATAAGGACCGAGAATTGGACCGTAGATACGCACATCATCACCCTTCTAACCCAGTCGCGCTCAAACCCCATCACCTCCAACGCTCGCTGTAAGAACCCCCACTCCACCCTATCATATGCTTTAGCCATATCCAACTTGACCGCCATAAAACCGTCAGCTTGTCGCGAATTCTTCATATGGTGGAACATCTCGAAGGCTATCAAAATATTGTCAGAAATCAATCGCCCTGGGGTAAAGGCACTTTGGTTAACGGACACAATCTCACCAAGAAACACTTTAAGCCGATTCGCTAACACCTTCGACACCAGCTTATACACCACATTGCACAAACTAATCGGCCGAAAATCACGTATCTTATCCGGCGCCTTCTTTTTCGGGATCAAAACAATATTTGTTTTATTAAACTCCCCGGGTTCCAGTTCCCCCCGCAAAATGCCCAGCACCGTATTGATCACTTCGGGCCCAATAATATGCCAAAAAGATTGGAAAAATAAAGCATTCATACCGTCCGGACCCGGAGCCTTTAGGGGATGCATTTGATTTAGCGCTTCGAGAACTTCCTCAGCCGAGTAATCGGCCCGCAACACCATATTCATACGATCAGAGACTCGCCCTTCCATACCCTGCAAAAACTCATCAAAACCCGACGGGCGAGCAGAGGTAAAAATTTCCTTGAAATAGCTCACAGCTACCTCGGCAACCTCATCGTGTCCAGCACGCTCCACATTGTCATCATCCACTAGCATTCCAATATAGTTCTTTCTCTTTCGCTGTCCCGCTCTCGTATGGAAAAACTTTGTGTTCCGGTCTCCATCTTTGAGCCATAGAGCTCTCGACCTTTGCCGCCAGTATTGCTCCTCTTGCTGTCGTAGATTAGCTACTTCGGCCACAAGTTTCTTACGTTTTCGGACCGCTTCCTCCGAACGATTGCCCTCGGTCAAGCGAGCTAGTTGTTTAAGTTTACGCTCCAGCAGAGAACTAATTTTACGAATGCTAGTCTTCTTCCATCTTTGCAGCTCTCGGGCACAGTTTCGCAAGGACTCACCCAGCAACCCTCGCCCCATACTGACACCTCGTACAACAGCCTCCTCACATCCCTCCTCTCCAACCCATATTTGTTCAAATTTGAAGCTCTTCTTCCGCTCCAACTCAGCTGCCCTTTTGTCCAGGATCAATTTAATAGGGGCATGGTCGGACCACTCACGATCAAGATGTAAAAGCTTCGCAAAAGGGAAAAGCTCCAGCCACGAGCTCGTGCTCATAGCTCTGTCAAGGACGCATTGCCGGTTGGCATCGCCAGCTTGTCCATTATCCCATGTAAATTGATAGCCCTCCCACCCCACATCCTGTAACCCACACCAATCCACCGCCTCTTGGAAGTTATTCATCTGCCACGACGCACGACTCCCTCCTTTCATCTCGGTAGAGAAAAGAATTTCATTAAAATCCTCAATAACAAGCCATGGCAGGTTTGATTGGCCCTTTAAAACCCGTAGCAATTCCCAGGAGAGATGTCGATCACCTACCGATGGCCACCCGTAGAATCCCGTCACTCTCCATACTCTATCCCTATCTCGAACAGTAAAATCCATATGGTGCACTGATGCCGACACAAAGGTGTAATCCGGCTCCTTCTTCCACATGAAAGCAAGACCACCCGACCTTCCCATACTATCCACCTCAATTCCAAAATATCCCTCCAAACTCTCCCTCACCCTCCTCATTTCACGACCACACAATTTCGTCTCGCAAAGAAAGAGCATGGCCGGGGCTTCTCTTCGTACCAAAGCACGAAGGCCTTTAACCGCGTCGGGGTTGCCCAGGCCCCGACAGTTCACACTTAAGAGATTCATTGGGCCCGGCGGGGTTGAGCACTCTCAACCACCGCCTCAGGTATCAAGACGCCCCCGTCTGTAGCAGATTTCAAACGCTTCCCACCATCACTTCCTTCATTCTCTCTGCCCCTTTTCCCGGCCATCACCATACACCCACTCCCCCCTCCATCAGACTCCCTATTTAACCTCGTCCAGGATTTTTCCCACCTCCTTTACTAGCAACCCCAACCCCCATAGCCGAGGTGTTCACCAAACCCCTCATTCCCTCCCTCTGCCCTACGCTCTCATCAGACTCCATTTCTCCTATCACCTCCCACCCCTTTTCCTGCAGACCCCGCTCACCATCACCAGCCAACATATCATTCGTCACCCCCACTTTCCTCCCTTCGTTGTTCCTCCAATCCCCTCCTTCAGTGTTCCCACCCTCATTCACACCCTGCTCATCCCCCTTAACACTCCTTTTCTTCATCTTTAAATCAAGCGCAATTTCCTGAAGTTTATCTATCATTTTCGCTATATCCTCCTCAGCATTACGTTTATCCTCTGCCTCAAGATCTGCCCTTAGATCCCTCCGAGCCCGACCAGACCCATCATTCACCGTTTTTGTCACCTTCCACGGAGATGCCCGAAGCCATTCCCCAAACTTTAGTTCATGCTCCTCATAAGGTCCATCGTCACAGTCTTTTTCGCCATGGCCTAGACACCCACATCCATAGCAATATAACGGAAGACGCTCATATTTGACGTCAAAAGTGACCAGTTTGCCTCCCTTCATCATTATCGGAATATTAGCCTTCAAGGGGTGCTGAACATTATGTAGAACACGAACCCTAATAGCTCTATCCAATTCTGGATTTGGTCCCATTTCCACATCAATAAAAGTACCTAGCGAGTCTCCAATTTTTCGAATATTCGTAATACTTGATCTCCCCGAGATGGGCAGATCATAAACCCTAGTCCATATGGGAAAATGAGAAAGAGGGACATCAGTAAGTTTACCTCCGTCCATCGTTTGGTTCATTGAAACACCACAAGAATTTGTCAAAATGCCAGGGTTGTCCCTCCAAAATCCTAGCCTTATCCCGCTCTGTCCCAAAGCGAAATACAAACAGTTTTTCCTTAGCATCAATAACATTCCCTAACATAGGCACTGTAGTATTCCAGAGCTTGATCATGGAGTCGATAGCCGCTTTGACATTTATCGCCTTAGTTGCCCATAGTTTCCCCACAAGGAGGAATCGACCCTTATCTCGCTCTACTTCCACCTCTTCTTCCCATTCGAACGCATTTAAGCCACTATTCTCACCCTCCCCCATCGGCTCTTTCCCCTTCCGAGATTGGCCTCGCACATCGCTATTTGACTGATCCTGCATAGAAAAAACAAAAACAACAAAAACAAACAAAGCAGACAAACAGATGCCTCACGATCGAAATCGGGAGAGAATCCTCGAGAAAGAGGTCGGAGACTAAGAAGAAATTAGACAGAAACCCTAGGAGACACTAGGACTACGGTTTTTTCTCGCACTTTGGGTTTCTGGTTGTAGTTTTAATAAAAATGGTTTTAGAGACCATTTTTAAATTAAACTAAATTAAACAAGGGGTGGACACGTACAATGTTAGACTTTTCTATTGGTGGGAGGCCGTAAAGGTGACTACATCTCTCAAACTTGCGTAGCCAGAAACAATTACAAAAGTGACTGTGTACAATTAACGAACTCTAATTGGCTGAATACCGTAAAAAGTTAGCTTATACCCCCAAGGCCTATATATACAACTTTTTGACATTTATTTTCTTATTAACCAAGAACAAATAATATAGCAAAACATATATACTCCGTATAACAAACTTTACATCCCTTTAAATTTTATTCTTATTCTTATATTCTAACGAACCCTATTCTCCTTTTATTCTATCGGGCTTTTTCGTCTTCTTGGATTCGTCTTGATAATAATAACCTGTAAGTTAGCTTTGTTATGAAGTTTTTGAAATTCATTAGTTGAAAATATAAATCTCAAATATTTTCTCTAAGTTTTGTTAAATTTATTTGTTGTTTAGAAAGGTAGAAATGGGTGCGATGTTGTCAAAGTTAGTGAAGATGTTGTTCGCAAAGAAAGAGATGAGGATATTAATGGTGGGTCTTGACGCCGCCGGTAAAACCACCATTTTATACAAGCTCAAACTTGGTGAAGTTGTCACCACCATCCCTACTATTGGTATGATTATGTCAATGTTGAGTTTACTTTACTAAATTACTAGTTTGATCTTTGAATTTTTCTTCTCATACTTTAATGTTTTGATTTCGTACAAGTTATGTACAAGTTTCTCATTCTCATGTTATAACTTATAAGTGGTGGAGCCGAGTGAGGGCTAGCAAGGGAGGTCGAATCTGCTAAATAATATAGTAAATATTAAACCCTTAGCTGAAAATTTGGATTTTTTCTATGGTTTACTTTGTTAAATTATTTTAGTTCACCTCCGCTAAAATTTCTAGCCCTCTCTAACGTGTAATACTAACTCCACCCGTCTTGGATATAACTTTTTATTTATGACAATCAACCAAGTATACTTTAATTGAACAATGAAAAATAAATTAGAAAGAATTCTTTTTTGGAGAAAATTCAGGCCGGGTATGACTTATTTACAAGACATCTTCAACTATTTTAAGTAAAATTTATATAGTTCCCATTCTGTTGCCTTAGTTCTTAGGCCATGCACTAGGGTATAATACTTCGTTAAAATCGGTATATACTACGGGAGTATTGTTTTATTATACTAGTAGAAAAGGACACCATTTTTAGATGTTGTCGTTGTTGCATCTTGAATCTTGATGTTAGATATTTGTTAAATTAAAGAAGAAATTAAACTTCGTAGTTAATTGGAGAAAGTCACCAGAATTTCGATTGAGCCAATTTTGGGTTCTGTTTCATTTACTATGCCTTAATATATAACCACGTCGAAGATGACGAGCTTCAGAGAGACAAAGACATTTCTATAGTAATACCTAATACCTTTCTCGGCCTTTTGGCAAAAGGTCTCTTCAACGGATTTGATAATATGTACTTTCTCTGTGGTGATTTGGACAGGGTTTAATGTGGAAACCGTCGAGTACAAGAATGTTAGCTTCACCGTTTGGGATGTCGGGGGCCAAGACAAGGTACTATTAAACATATACCCGAGTACACTATTTGTTATACAGGCGATATATATCACGTCATCATACAACAGCTATATAAACGAGATATAGATACGATTGAAACATAAAAAGGGACATTCTCATTTGTCAGGGCGTACACTGTATGGTGACGTGGTATATTGAATATATATATATATATATATATATATATATATATATATATATATATATAGGGGCGGGATCCCGTACGAACTGAGTTACGGTGCGAACTGTACGAACTACCTAGGTACGCTTAGTATTAGTACTAGATACATTTGGTAAAGCTAATAGGTACATGTGTATCTAGTAGTATTGTCACATGTATCTACCAGTAATAGCACATGTACCTAGCACTCTAGCAGTAATACTACATGCACCACCATCGCTGCCGCCACCGCCACCGCTGCCGCCACCACCACTATCACCACCACCCGTATTAAAACACCACAAATTCATCACTTTCACACAACGGCCGCTTCAAACAGCACCAGAGATCCACGACAACCACGACTCACCCACCTGACCCACCACCCAACTGAATCACCACCAGTTTCGACACTTTCCAACGTCACCATCAGCCACCACACAACACGTCAGTCGCGGGCTGCCACCCTCGACCATCGTGAACAACTCAACCATCATCGAAATCAATTTCAATTTCAGCGGATCTGGAATTAAAACATCACGTGTCATCTCAGACAGACTAAATCCACCGTTGGCTGTGCTGGCGTCACCACAATCATCACTAGAAGGCTCGAATTTCGCCGATGAGGATGTATTTGGACTCGAATTTTCCGGCCGAAGCCAACACTGTTGTTAATTTTTTTCAGTTTCATCATTTATTATTGTAGATCTAGAATTCAAATCGAGGAAGTTTTTATAAGATCGTCGGTGTTGGGAAGTCGTTGCCGGTGATTGGAGGTCGTCGCCGGTGTGTAGAGAAGGAAGGGAGGTTAGGGATGAATGTCGGCATGAAAAGTGTTGAAAGATAAGGTCGATTGTCGTCGTCGCCAGTGATGGGAGGTTGATTGTCGTGGTGGTGGTGGTGGACTGGTGGTGTCGATGTGGTGCGCCGGCATTACAGCTCGGAGGTCCGTCGTCGTAGCGGTGGTTGATAATGGTGGAGCGAAGATGGTGGGTAGATGTGTACTAGTGTGTGTCTCTGTGATAGTCGATGTGAAGGAGCAGGGGTGAGAGAGTGGTTGCATTTTTAAAAAAAAAAAAGTGTGGTTTTTTTATTAGTTTTTTAGTCAGTTCGTACGGTTCGCACCGTAACTTAGTTCGCACAGGATCCTGATTCTATATATATATATATATATATATATATATATATATATATGACACAAACTCTTAACATCATATAACTTTTTTTTTATACTCCGTATGTCGCAATAATTTGTTTATAATGTACTCTGTACTGACCTTTGTTGTTTGATAATGGACAATAGATAAGACCATTGTGGAGGTTCTACTTCCAGAATACACAAGGCCTTATCTTTGTAATCGATAGCAATGACCGGGACAGGGTCATTGAAGCAAGGGATGAACTCCATAAGATGCTTAGTGAGGTATCTTTCTTCATTCTTACGTTATTTCATTTACTTAACTGTCGATTTAACTAAATTCACATATTCTCATTTAAAACGGGCATATCCTAGTGTTTCTTATGATTTGTCGGACTCTGTGGCAAACAGGATGAACTTAAGGATGCAACAGTTCTAGTGTTTGCAAATAAGCAAGATCTTCCTAATGCAATGACTGTTGCTGAGATTACTGATAAACTTGGCCTCAATTCCCTTCGTCATCGTCGCTGGTAAATCATTAGTTTACAACTTTACCATTACTTGAAGGTGTCTAAATTACAATATTTCTTTGAAATTTTTTATCTTCCATCTAAAAATTGTCTAATTTTGTGACATTTGATTTATTGAAATAATTACATTATCAATTAGTTTTTTTAAAAAAATGTTATATTGTCCTTTAAACAAAAAGGTAAAATGAATGTAATTGTAGGTACATACAATCTGCTTGTGCTCCTTCTGGTGAAGGCCTCTATGAAGGCTTGGATTGGCTTTCTAGCAGTATTTCCAAGGCAAGATACCTTCTTACTCACTTCCCTCTTATAATAACAATGCCACAATTGATTGTAGAGAATTATCTACTCGAAAGTTTAAATTGATGATCGAAGTCTATTTTAATGATTCTATATCATAATACTTCCCTTACACCAAAGTAAAATCATATTTAAACTCGAAATCACTTGAGCTAACTCTTATTCTTTTATTTTCCTTTTGCTAATGATTCGCTTCTTTGAACCTTTGTTACAGGTTTGATGTGCTGATATATACCCGCGGTAACGTGAGCCGTCAATCCGTCATGGCCAGGGCCTTGTTGCATCTTATTAGACAATTGAACTATTAATTTCTAGTAACGGTTGCTTAATTTGAAATGATATACGTACTGTCAATGTAATATACTGAGTGATTATATTATAGACCGAGCTTTTGATTAATTTCTTGCTTGCCAATTCTTTGATGCATTGAGTTGTGAATTATATGATGATTAATTTCAGGAGCAATATACATTTAGTTTTACGTTAAAAAGTTGATATCACTCTTGGGATAACTATATTCAACAAATTAGTAGATACTCCTTTCGTGTCGGTCATTTGTTTACCTTTAATTTTGACACAAATATCAAGTTTATGGTGATTGTTAGTGGATGACAAGTGGATAAAATGGAATGTGTATAATCAAATTAGCTATAAAAATCTGCCTAATATAGAAAGTTAAACAAATAAACGAGAAACCCGAAAATAAACTAAGGCCCTGTTTGGTAAACAACGGATTAATATTAGCAGAAGCAGATTTAGAAAGCAGATTTGACTAGCATAATGACTTGACAGATTTGACTACCATATTTATTTAGTAGAATTGTTTTAGAGGTGTTTGGTAATTGGCAAGTTTAAATTAACTGATTGTTTAGGATCTTTTGTAAAATGACAAATAAAGATATGAATAAATTATTTATTAAATATATAAAAGGAAGGTTAGTATTTTTTAAGGGGGGTAAAAATGACAATTTATTATCTTTCTAATCCGCTAACTCAATATGCTAGTAAGAGCAGCATATTGCAAAATAGCATATTGGACCTCAATATGCCATTAACCAAACGCTCTAAATAGCATATTCGCAAGTCACATGTTAAACCTCTCCAATATGCTGAAATTTGACCAATATGTCGTTTACCAAACAGCGCCTAACTAAACAAATGAGTATGGGCCCAAGTGTAGTAGTAACTAGCCCAAGAAGGAATAGCTTACTAGTGAGGAAGCCCAGTAGCTCATCACTTACCCATTGATCTCAGTTCACCCAAAACAATATTCATGTACAATACTCCCTAAATTAACACAATGCTGTAACGTTGTTGGGCTCAATTTTTTCGGCTAAAAAGAGTTGAACATAATTAATTGAGCTAAACTGAACACAATTGAAGTAAGAGTTAATTTGTGAAGAGATGAGCTGAACTCAATTGAATGAAGCTGAATTGAAATGAATAGAGCTGAAATAAATTGAAATAAGCTGAAATTAAGCCAGAAAAAACAGCTTATTAATCGTTTCAGTTGAAATACAAATTAACATGTCCACTCTAACAGTTGACAATGTTGCTTCCAAAACTTATGGAGTGTTGAGTTAGAACTTTTGGAATAGATTGAAATGGATTCATCAATCCATTCTAATGTTTTGCTTGGAGGTTATTGGAATGGAGTTAGAAACTTGATGGATTTTAACTTCATTCCAACCAACCCCTTAAAATCCCATCGTTTATACCCAAAATTTTTAACTTCATTCCATTCTATTACCACTACTCTATCCATTCCAAGATGGAACTAAACACATGAAAACAAGTGTGCTGCTCTTTTGTCTCAACGGTCAAGCTTTGCTCTTAGAGAGTATTTGACAACAAGAATTTAATTTGAAATGCTTCATTTACAATTTAGCAAAGTGAAATAAAGATTTGGAAAAGAGGGGGGTTAGAGTGTGGATTTCAAATGTGTGTGTTTTAGCCTTACTTGGATTTGGTTGGGGATGTGCAAATTGATCTAAATCCAAATTTAAGAATAAGATCCTTGTTCGGTTGTTCCCAAACTCACCGTTAAATTATTTACATTGCTAAACATTTTACTTTTGCCTAATTGTTTTATATTTGATCGTCTCTCTAGCAGATTTTTTCACTTTGGACATTAAGTGATTCATTAAAATATACACAACTTTGGTAACTTATGAAAAAAATAACTTATTAGATAATCCAACACCGATTTAGCGGACCTCAATGTTAAAATGTGAGTGAGGAAGAACTTTTTAAATTTATTATTGGTACCAAATTTCTTGAAACACGAACACATGCCTTATTTTTATATGGATTGTCTTATTTTTAAGGGAAATGATAAATACTCCTCCATCCCGTTCATTTGTTTACCTTTGATAAAACAATTCACTTAAAGAATATAAAAAAGTAAACAAATGATTAAGACGTTTATTTCTTAAACTAATTATTACAAGGCTTTTGAAAATTGCATATTCAACTTGTAAAAACACAGCATTCTCCAACTTTTTTTTGTCTAACAAAGTGCGTACTTAGTCGCATTAAATAAACGGATATTTCCCATGGTACCCCTGTGGTTTGTCACTTTGTACATGGTACCCCTCTTTTTAAGAATGTGTCAATGGTACCCCTGAAGTTCATTATTTGTGTCAATGGTACCCTTATTATGTTCTGGCCGTTAAATTAACACTAACGGTGTTAGATTAAGGCCAATAACTTGTTTTGGCGGGAAAATTAGTTTTTCTAACAACTTTATTAAAAATTGAAGTTTGCACGAAATACCCCCGAGGTTTGCAATATACCATTTTCTGGTTCAGCAGCTACTCATCATCATCTTTTTTTTCACTATAATACACATTCAACACCTCTATTGGACAACTCCATTCAAGCTTAATTCATTCATGCAACTAGTTCAACAATCCAAAATATTACAGCACATCAATATGCCACCAAGAAATTACATGATGCATTCAACTACAGCATATACACCCCAAAATTTACAACATAATAAGCCAAAAACTTACCAGTGGTGCATTTTGATTTCTTGGTGGCATATCCTTCCAAAATGAACTCGATCTTAGCTTTTGGAGTTCATTTTGGCTTATTATGTTGTAAATTTTGGGGTGTAAAATGGAGTTGTTCAATAGAGGTGTTGAATGTGTTTTATAGTGAAAAAACAGATGATGATGAGTAGTTGCTGAGCGAGAAAATTGTATACTGCAAACCTCAGGGGTATTTCGTGCAAACTTCAATTTTTAATAAAGTTGTTGGAAAAACTAATTTTCCCGCCAAAACAAGTTATTGGCCTTAATCTAACACCGTTAGTGTTAATTTAACGGCCAGAACACAATAAGGGTACCATTGACACAAATAATGAACCTCAGGGGTACCATGGACACATTCTTAAAAAGAGGGTTACCATGGACAAAGTGACAAACTGTAACACCCCGACTTATGAAGGAGCCTTTAGCAAGACATTCCCTAATAAACCGGACTGTTACCATCTCGGTTTCCCGAGGTAGTGTATAACAAATCAAACTCCAAGGCATTTTATATATTTATTTAACTTAATTATTACAAACTCCCTTGACATCAAATTACAAAAGAACTAACAGCGGAAAACATAAATAAACGTGAAGGTCTTCTAATTAATCATCTACTACTAAGTCTTCTGATCCAATGCCTCACGCCCATCAAGCTCCCATCCTATCTCCTAAACCTGTCAAGTCTGCTCACCAATATTTGGATCATCACAGGTGTTCACGAATACACAGGGTCAACCACGAGGTTGAGTAGGGTAATACAGCACAACTGATAATAAACATGAATGATATGCATGCTCCACCGCCATCTCCACCTCCATCTCAATCACATCTCATAACCCGGACAACCCAGCCATACCGATCCCCGGTAGACTATAAATCGGCCGTCGCCGATATATCGACCGTAGTCGATCTGCCCGCTCGCAGCGGAGGACACCAGGGCAAGTCCTGCAGAACCCGCCTGGGCCTTATCACAACACCACATCGTATCACCACACCGTCACCACCACA